>QLNU02003176.1:0-12528 GCA_006491805.2 Dysdera silvatica | reverse complement strand
TTTCCTACGCGATTGGCTTAAAAAAAAAAACAAAAAAACTTATTTTTACAAGATAACGATATAACTCGCGATGCCAAATTTTGATTACACAATCCATGTTGCAGATTGATATATGTTTGATTTTTATTTATTCTTCACAAACTAATTGGGAAAGCTCAACCTCCCTTGCTTGTCCTGTATCCGATTATGTAACCTTCCTTATGTAACATAACGGAATCATAGGTTTTTGAGATGTCCCCCGTACCTCAGGCATATATGTAATCAACTCCAAACACTTTCTCTGGGTGTTCAACTTCACCAATGTGACCATACGTCTACGTTTATCAAACTTGGATCATCAAGTCAACGTAGAATTTCATTCACACCATATCGTAGACGTACTCTGTGTAAAGGTTAAACCAAAGTGCAGACTGATGGAGCAGGCCACTGCAGAGACAAAGGTTTCGTGTGTGTGTATGTGCAGCTCGGTAATGCTACAAATGGTGTGTTGGTGGATTTGACGCCACGTGGTCCCACGCTCTTGGGTCTCTGATGAGAGGAGAGGCAAGGTTACAGTAGTGGAGTTCTAGAGGCGGAAGCGGAGAAGAGCCCAGAAAAACTGAATGGAGCTTCTGTTATCGCAGAGTCTCGTTAACGATTGATGGATACAGTATGTCAAGGGATAATACACGAGAATTCTTATAAACAACAAACCTCTTGCCTCAGTCCCAGCATGGACTCCCAAAGCCAGGCGTTGCCGCTAATCAGATTACAGTGTTGCCAGACGAACATCACATGTTTCCGCCAGGCGACGTTATAATTTCCCTACTTTTGAGTATAACGTCTGCCCAAAAATCCCCAAATTGCTCTGAAAATGTATGCTGCTTTTTATTTCTGCAGATTCTAATGCACAAGCTTTTTAAAAATCCTCAAAACTTTAATAAAAAACTAAGCTGGTGGCGTCGGTGGTGAAGTGTTCGTGTCCTGAGCGATTTACCATCCACTGTCGACATTGGCTTAACAAGCTCCAAGTTCTAGAGAAGGCTATATAGTTCTTGAAGGAGCTATAGCCTCAACCCAATGCTCGCCACATAACATTCAACTGTGTTTTTAGATTTTCTCTGGACGGCTAAATTTCTTCTGGGGAGTTTAAGTCCTCCCTACCCCTATTTACGCCACTCATGAAGGGCATGTCTATTTTACTAACTCTCTACAAAGACAAGTAGCGTTTAAGCTAATTACAAATTTACGCCTGATGAACAAAATTTCATCCCAAATAGGCGATGTTAGTTATTTCAATACCGGTAGCTCTCGAATTACAAAGATTCCTAATATGAATTACAACGCTTTTGAAACTAGATTATCGAAATCGTTTGCTCAATAGATCCTTGAACGAATATTCCCGCATTTAGTTCAACATCTCTCCGAGCACACATAAAGATTATAGTATACGTAAGGTAGATTACATACATGATACGTGGATAGATTATATATAATATGTAGATTATAGTGTGCATAACATGCAGATAGTTTATATACATAATGGGCAGATTATATACGTAATACATAGCTAGATTATATGAATAATACATAGCTAGATTATATGCATAATACATAGCTAGATTATATGCATAATACATAGCTAGATTATACATAATACATAATTAGATTATATACATAATACATAGTTAGATTATATGCATAATACATAGCTAGATTGTACATAATACATAATTAGATTATATACATAATGCGTAACTGTACTATATACATAATAAGTAGCTATATTATATAGCCTATGTAAATATTCCTGAATTTATTGTAAAAACAAAGGCGGACGATTTACATTAAAAATACTCGCTAATTTGTCATTTAACATATTCAAATAAAAAGGAAATATATTTACCTAGAAGAGTGATTCTACATTTTTTTTTATTTTTAGCATGCAAACCATTTTGCCACAAACCAGCTACAATCACGCTACGTCAAGACACAGGGCCGGCGCCAAGGGGGATTCTCACCGGGCATTCGCCCTCGGCGGTAGATTTTTAGGGGCGGTAAAATGGGATTATTATAAAAAAAAAGGCATTTTGGGGCGGTAAAACACAAGTTCGCCTAATATCTAGCGTCGGCCTTGCCGGAATCTACAATTTCCCGAAAGATCCGAACCTCTAGCACCTAGAAATTCAAGCTTAACACTACGGATCGATGAATTGCAATATATGCTGTTAAGCTAAAACCCTCTTTCTCCCTCTCTTTTCGTTTACTATCTAATGTGCATTTATTTATGCTTCGTGGCGCAAGGTCGGTCAAGATCATGCTGTACAAAGACCTACAATTTCTTGAGGAAACCTAACGTCTGTTGCCTGTAGAATGTAGTTGTGCTAACTCGTTCAAAGAACGAAACAATGAACGATTTTGACCAGCTATAATGTACAAGCATTCTCGTTCAATAATTCGGTCTTTCGACAATTTTTTACACTGCTACTGTAGAATCAACCCTCAGGTTACGAATATGTAGACAAATCGAAAAGCATTCTGACCATTTGCAATCCGACTCGTTTTTGTTTTCTCGACAAACAAACGCATTGCAGGGCCTTTCAAAATTTAGATTTGCCCGTCGTAAGAAATTTTAACGTCAAAATTACTAAAGACAGGGCATAGAGCGTCTGCCGGCGCCTTTTGCAATCGACTCTTCATGTACTTCGACCGAATTCATGGAATTCCATCGTGACGAGGAAAACGACATCATAATGTACCATATTTTGTTCCAAGAAACCAAGGCCAGTACCCTCCTATCCATCACTCAGGTATTTGTGCCTTGCCATAGGTTCCAAAATATCTTTTTCATACTTATTTTTACATTTTATATATATATATATTTTTTTTCGCCAGTCGCATAGTGAAATGAAGAATGACGGGTTATTAACAGCAGTTTGTCTCTAAACAGATTAACTTATCGTGAAATAGTTGATCATTAATTTTATTTATTAATGTTGCTCTGAAACTAAGATGTTAATTCATAAAGGTCATGCTTAAATTAAGACAAGAACAATTGGTGCCCTGTCCCTCTGAATAAAAACCCTCAGAGCGGGACAGGGGTTAGAATGGCAAATGCCCATGGGTCTAGAATCTTAAGTGGGGCCTAGCGCGGGACTTCAGTAATTTATTAAGCACGATTTGTCGCTAAACGTAACTGGTGGGGGCTCCGATCTGTTAAATGCTTGGGGACTCATAAATCTCTCCCCATTCATCCCTGCTTAATTGTATAATATACTTTTACCAAATAATTTAGAAATGTTCCGTATTTTGTGCATAAATACCCTTACAAATTATTGAAATTGCCCATAATCAATTACAAATTATAATTGTTTGATAACGTATTATTTGATTATAATTATATTATATATAAATTATTTTATATGTAATATAATTATAATCAAACTACAATATAATTATAACATAATTAACAAATAACAAGTATAATATAATTATTACATAACAAATTATAATATTATTATATTATTATATATAAATTATAATTGTTTGATAATCAATATGATTATAGATGGAGAGTGCACAAATGGAAAATAGGTGACAAACTACATTTAAAATGCAATGGGAGAAATAAATAAAATAAAGTACTTTTAGTAATTATTGTAGTTTTAACGTAATATTTGTCTTTCATGAAAGCCTTAAAAGAGGAAGAAAATATGTTTATTTTTTAAACCTTATATATATATATATATATATCATCATCATATTCAACCATTATCTATCCACTGCTGGATGAAGGTCTCTCCAAATGCTTTCCACACAAGTCTATCCTGAGCAATTCGCTTCCACGTCACCCCAACCTGTTTTCTTATTTCATCCACCCATCTAGTTTGAGGACGTTTTCTAGGTCTTCGGTGGTCTCTTGGAATCCAGTTCAGAATTTCTGTTGTCCATCGTTGATCAGTTCTTCTTGCAATATGCCCAGCCCATCGCCATTTCAGTCCTTTTACTTTAACAATGATGTCCTCTACTCTAGTTTGCTCTCTCACCCAAGTGTTTCTTTTTCGATCTCTCCTAGTTATTCCAAGCATGCACCTCTCCATGCTCCTTTGCGTTGTCTGTAACTTTCGTATTGCTCCAACTGTTAGACTCCATGTCTCTGATCCATAAGAGAGGACTGGCAATACACACTGGTTGAAGACCTTTCTTTTTAGACACAAAGGCAATTTCCCCTTCAGGATAAAACTGTTTCTTCCAAATGCACTCCAGCCAAGTTTAATACGTCTGTTGAGTTCTTTCATAATGTTGCCATCCATTGAAATCAGCTGGCCAAGGTAAATATATGAATCAGCAATTTCTAGCTCAGTGTTGTCAACTTGTATTTTTGTTTCCTCTACAAAATTATTGAACATGATCTTAGTTTTTTGTAGGTTCATCTTGAGTCCAACTTCTTTACTTCTAGTTGAGAGCTCCTGTACCATGTCTTGGAGTTCTGATGGGTTCGTTGAAAAAATAACAATGTCATCAGCAAACCGCAGATGATTTAAATATTCACCATTTATTTTTATTCCCTTGTTATTCCAATTTATCAGCTGAAAAATCATCTGTAAAGCTGAAGTAAAAAGTTTTGGAGAAATGGTATCTCCCTGCCTCACACCTTTACCAATTTTGATAGTTTTGGTATCTTTATGTAACCGAAATTTTGCACTTGCATTTTTATACACACATTTCACCATGTCAATGTACACATCCTCGATGTCTGCTGATCTTAAAGAGTTGATGACTGCTGATGTTTTAATAGAGTCAAAGGCCTTCTCATAGTCAATAAATGCAACACACAATGGAAGTTCATATTCATGTGTTCTTTCAATTAATTCTCTTAATACTTGAATATGGTCCACTGTACTGAATCCACTTCGAAATCCAGCTTGTTCTCTTGGTTGAGCTGCATCTAATTTTTTCTGCAGGCGATGTGTTAGCACTTTTGTGAAGATTTTATAAATAGCAGGTAACAAGCTAATTGGTCGGTAATTTTTCAAATCCTCTTTATCACCTTTTTTATGCAAAAGAATTACTGTTGCAGAATCCCATTGGTTTGGTATGTTACCGCTGTTAAGACATTTGGTAAAGAATTTTGCAAGTATGTCTTCTACATATTCTCCAGCTTCTTTTAGGATATCTAATGTAATACCATCATCACCAGGGGCTCTTCCTTTCTTCATATTTTTTATTGCAAATGAAACTTCTTCTTTTAAGATTTTAGGAGCTGTTCCTTCGACTATTTCAATGTCTTCGTTTAATCCACTGTTACTTTCGTATAGATTTTTGTAGAATTCTTCAACTCTTCTAAGTATTTCTTCCCTATTTCTTGTTACGGTGCCATCCTCTCCTTTTAATGCAATGATGTGTTTCTTCCCAACAGATAAACTTCCTTTAACAACCCTAAGGCTCTTGTTGCTTTCAATGGCCTTCCTTACTAACTCACAATTGAATTTTCTTATATCTTCTTTCATGCTTTTGCGCAGAGTTTTACAAAGTTCTATGTACTCAATCCTGGAACTGGTATTTTGATTGTCCACCTTCATATCTCTTCGCCTTTTCATGAGCTGTTTCGTCTTCTCAGATAATTTGCTATTGTGCTTTTTACAGGTTACACCACCAATTTCCCCAGCAGTTTCAACTATTGTCTTAACAATGTTTTCATTTGCTTCTGAGATATCACTTTCATCAATAAGTCCTTCCAGTGCAGAAAAGCGATTTTTTAATTCCAACTTGAATGCCTCGGTATTTACTTTCAGTTTCATTAGATCCACCCTCTTACTTACTTGTTTCCTAATGAGCTTCTGTCGTTCTAATTTAGTATTTAAGTGCACTTTACATCTCACCATTCGATGATCACTTCCAGTATTAAATCTGTTCAGTACGCTGCAATCTTCAATAATTGATTTCTTGTTTGCCAGGATATAGTCAATTTCGCTGGTTCCCCCATTTGGGTGTTTCGATGTCCATTTTCTTTGCGGTTTCTTCTTGTATATATATATATATATTAAATTAATAATAAGGAAAATATGAAATAACATAAAATAAATTTATATACATACAAATAAATTAAAGAAATTGAAAAAATTAAATGAAAAGAAGGATTAGCAATTCATAAAAAGTGACTGCGTAAAAGCTACAAGTGCATTTTTTATGATGATATTTTTAAAAATGTAAGGAAGTCATGCAGAATTGAAATGACAGGAAATTAGCAGAAATAGAAATAGCAGAAACACAGTAAAAACATTAAAAATAAAAAACAAAAATTAGCAGAATATATATATTGGAAAAAGTGAATAATGTGCTGATGATATCGTGATGACTTAGGCCGACCAGGCCACTGTTGTATTTTAAAATAAAATAAATAAATATAACGATCAATCAATATTATCAGATGATTATGATCATTATTATAGCTGATAGGGGCGTAGTGGGGGCTTATAGCCCTCCTTAGAAAAACTTTGCCCCTTCCCACTAGGAAAACGACGTTACAAATGAATGTTACATAGGGGAGCATGGATCGAGTCTATAGCCCCCTCTCTCCCTCTGGGCCGGTGTTTCTCAAACTTCGGTCGCTCACAACCTTTTTCTTGGCAACCTTTTCTTGGCGCAGTATAGCCCAGATGCTCTTGCGCCATAAAACATCCAATCCAATCCACAACCTTTTTTTTCTTTATCACGGAGCACCGGGAGGCTTTCTCTCTCTCCTTTAAAAATATTTCGCCTGAAATTAAGTTTGCCAAGTGTGGTTAATATTATCAAGTTCTACTTAGCAGCCGTCATACTGATCTCATCTCCTGCTTCTCCCAACGAAAGACATAACCAAATTAACCCTCGATTTATGTGATTTATTGGCAGGCTTATATACATATATAAGGGCTCCGGCAGGAGAGATTTATTCATCCCTTAAAATAAAATTTGTCGTTAATTTTAGCTCCTTTTTTTACTAAATTTTAAGTTTTTTTACTTTAAAAAAGCACTAGCTTTTGGCAGAAAAACCTCTAAAATCTCCGATCATATTCTTAAAATATAGGTTGGTTTCCAAACCTACCTGAAACAACATAATTTTTATAGTGATGCTGTTTGATAAAGAGAGAGTTGAGTTACTATCTTATTTTGACAAATTTGCAATTAAAATTACATCATTAATTTAATTAAATAATAATAAGCAATGTAGACAGCACGGATATATTCAGAGGATTCAAACATTTCACGAAACGCCGTAAAGTAACGTTTATAACAAGTAATACTTATGAGAAATCCCTGAAATCTCTCCGGAACCTGCATTCCATTTACGCCGGAAATTTGTAGGTCGTTTTTTTTTTCTTCTTTTTGAAATTTGGTGACGACCACCAGTGGTCCGTAGACCATACTTTGAGAAACAGACTTCAAGGCCAACTACGCTAATGAATATAATGATAAATTTTTAGTACGCATGCAGGTAACTTGCGAATAACACTTGGTTTTGAGCGATTTTTCGCTTCTTAATCATCTAGCGTGTAGAAAGAAAGAGAGAAAGGAAGGAAGGAAAGAAAGAAAGAAAGAAAGAAAGAAAGAAAGAAAGAAAGAAAGAAAGAAAGAAAGAAAGAAAGAAAGAAGGAAAAAAGGAAAGAAAGAAGGAAAGAAAGAAAGAAGGAAAGAAAGAAGGAAGGAAAGAAAAAAGGAAGGAAAGAAAAAAGGAAGGAAAGAAAGAAGGAAGCAAAGAAAAAGGAAGGAAAGAAAAAAGGAAGGAAAGAAGGAAGAAAGAAAGAAGGAAAGAAAACTCGAATTGCTGTAGTCCCGTTCGTTGTATATTTCGGTGCCGTTTCAATAGCTTTCAACAGCTTGTGGAATGTCGAATAATCGAGTGTCGGATAGTCGAGACTCATTTGCATGTATATTCGGTCGGAGCCGGTGTAAGGACTGGCAAAGAATTCATATGACCATTGGTTTACGTAAAAGACGGGGGGGCGCTGAGGAGGGTGTAACCGCATGGCGGTCGAATTTATAATATAGAATTGTAGCACGGTAATCTCCGCTATTGTAAGCCTGTAACTCCCCTTGTGAACTTTCTGTGTACCCTCATGCACGTGACCTGGACGACATAATTTTTGCGTCTTAAAATTAAAGGGGCTGCTTCTGTTTATCGACTAATGAAAATTCCCATCTTCTCGGAAAGCGCCTCTGGAACCTTTTCGTCTGTTTGACAGTCTAAGTTCGCCTAGAGCAGTGGTTTCCAACTCAATTTAAGCTGAGGTCCACTTTTCCACTTCAATTTTACCCGCGGACCACTTCGAAAAATTCTCACGAGTTCAGAAGGCGGATTTAGGAGGGCAGGCAGTCCTTCAATGAAAATTTAACATTGAAAAGATGCAAGGTAAAGGTCCATTTAGGTATCATTTTCAAAACTCAAGTCATTAATCGCCCCCCGAATGACCTTTAAATCCGTCCCTACACGAGTTGACTGCAAGACCGTAATGAAAAAGGGAGACGGGTCTTTTCTTTGGAGAAAGATGTATATGTGGATGTAAGTATATGATTTTAATATTAATAATTTTTATAAGTTTTTTTTCAATGTTTTTTTTAAATACCTAATGACTCGTCCCGCGGACCATTTGGGACTCCTCCTCGGACCACCAGTTGGGAACCACTGGCCTAGAGGATGAACCAGTATTAAAATCTATGATAAACTATGCATACAATGATCGAGGAAGGTAAGTTTGCATTCATCGAAAATTGCAGAACCTTTAACCTGACCTGACCTGACTTAAAGCTTGATTTACGCTGTATAATCAAAAACATTTTCATCGATTTTGTGTAGCTTTCATCGATATTTTTTTTTATTTCTTTGCTATTTTTGCACACACACATACATAGGCGTACGCAGAAAGTTCGTAAGGGGGGTTACAGGCTCAATGGAGAGATTACAGAGCTACAACTCATATATTCCTATGTTAAATATACAAAATTTCATTGCAATGAGAGTTACAATCCTCGTCAACACCCCCCTGCGTACGGCAGTGCATACATAATGTTCATTACTTCAGGATAAGCAATGCATTGATTGATTGATTGTTTGGCTTTTTTATGGCGCAAGAGCATCTGGGCTATACTGCGCCGATAAGCAATGCACACTGCACGTGATTGTACTCTCGCCTTGGTTTTCCAAAAGTTTAAAAATGTTATAATAATAATGAATACTAATTTTAATTTCATTAATCATAATTTTTATAATGATCATGTTAATTGTGATATAGGGTTTTCCTTCACATCAGAGAAAAAAAATTAATGATTTTTATGGATGATTTCAAATTCCCCGTTAAGCTCAAATTTTTCAAATGTGTGGGAACTCTTCGTAATCGTAATTAAAGTAATTTTAAAATAATAAAGCAATAATTATTTTTGAATGATTAATAATTATTGCTTTAAATTATTATTCATGTGGTTATTTAACCCATTGTAGAACACCACCTGAGAACAAGCAGATCAAGAAACGCTTGTACGCCGTCGATGGTGTGCGTATCGATTTTGTAGCTCAGACATTAAGAAATAAAAAGGGGGAGGTTACCGAGGTCTTTTCTAATAACTTTTGCAATTACTTTTTAAATTAATTATAATTAAAAATTACTTTAAGAATTACTTTTCATTTACAACCACGCTTTTCCCCTCTAAAAGTTCCATTAAATTCTGCGTGACATTCACAGACAGTGACAGACGAGATTTTCCGAATCGCGATAATAATTTTTAATAATAGCAATTTTAATCGTCGTACGGATTAATCGATTATAAAATTGTTTCCAAACAACATGCCCGCCAGTTCATAACGTCAAAAACAAAGTTTCGTTGTATGAAGAGTTAGAACTGAGAAAGAATTACTTTTTAAATTAATTATACTTAAAAATTATAATTAATTTAAAAAGTAATTAAAATTAATTTCAGTTAAAAATTACTTTTCAACTACAACCACGCTTTTCCCCTCTTAAAGTTCCATTAAACTCTGTATGACCAACAGTGACAGACGAGATTTTCTGAATCGCGATAATAATTTTTAATAATAGCAATTTTAATCGTCGTACGGATTAATCGATTATAAAATTGTTTCCAAACAACATGCCCGCCAGTTCATAATGTCAAAAACAAAGTTTCGTTGTATGAAGAGTTAGAACTGAGAAAGAAAAGACCTTAAGAAAACGAGAGTTCCCAGTTCTGGTCAGCAGCTGGAGAGCAGGTCCACGAGAAAGAAAAAAAGCCGCGAAAAACAAAACGACTGGACGAGTTGCTGATAGTGAGGGAAGGGGACAAGATTGGGAGGGCGGAGGGGAGTATTTGTGAGGTTCGAAATGAAGAAGAAGAAGAAGAAATAAGTAGTGACGTCGGACGACCTTGAACTGGCAAGTTGTTCCACTCTAGGGCCAGTCCGCGTGCAAGAATTTCACCTTGCCCCGAGCTCTGTGGAAGGCTATGGACCTTTTGGAGAGAAGACCTGGTCCATTCGCCAGCTCCCCTTCACCACCCGAAGAACTGACCCCTCCATCCCTCTTCTCCTCTTTTTTTCATTCTCTTCTACATCTATTAAATGGTACGCTCCTCAACCGGGTTGTGCAGCAGCGGAGTTGATCCACCTGCCTCGCTGCTTCCTGCCTCTTGATGGATTCTGCCACATTATGCACGGGATAGCCAGTTACGACGTACGTAAACGTACGACATTACGCTGGTAAGGTCGTATTAAAACAACTGGCGCCAGAGTCGCATGAAATTCCAGTATGTTACCCAGGTTAAAACCCTATCAGTCGTAGACTTAACAGCAGTTTGCAATAAACTCAACAATTCCCTAAAGAATTTTGTAACAGAATTAATCAGTCTCGTAGCGGAGTTGATAATGGTTTTCTATATATATATATATAACAAAATTGATAATAAACCTTTGAAGAACTTAAGTTTGTGACGAAATTAATAACAATTCTGTGTGCAATGTGGACTTCACGACAATTCTGTGCGGAAAAAGTAAAATTAATTTTTATAATATGCTAATTATGTAACGAAATCGCACAACACAGACTCTGAATTTAACTAATTTAACTTAAACTTAATTTAGATTAATTTAACTGAATTTAATACTAATTCTACAATGACCATGATAATTATTCTGTAATAAATTTAACAACCATTCTGTAACGAATTTAGCAATTATTCTGTAACGAATTTAGCAATTATTCTGTAACGAATAACAATTCTGATAACAATAATGTTATGCTGTAAACTTAACAGTGAAACTGTGAAAAAATTTTTAATAACAATTTTATCGTGAATGAAACGGTAACATTATAACTGAATAACAATTATATAAGGAGCTTCTACAAACGTCTGGTGTTCAACATAGCATTGATCATGGAATAATAGGCTATTTATTAAATTATCGTTTACAACGTTATCTATCATTAGTATTGTAATTTCGAGGGTTGCATGTGTTTTTAAATTTTTGGTTTTAACTTGTATCCTTTGTATACCATTATTTACATATGATACACAAAATAAAATTTAATTGATTGATTAATTGGTTGATTGAGGGGATGCATGAGTTCAACAAGAGACTCGCGGGGGTGCTCATACAATTAAGTGAACCTTTGTTTCCATCGCGTAAACACCATGGAGGAGGGGCTGTCGTTGTCCTTATTTTCCTGGCCAATGTTATTTTTTGCTTATCGGGGGTGGGGGGTTGAAATGGTTAAAATATTGCTTACATAATACTTGAACGCACCCATAGTATAAATAAATATGGTATAAATAAACATAGTATAAATTTAGGTATGAATAATATACATGGTATAAATTTAGGTGTGAATATACATAGTACAAATTTAAGGATGAATATACATTATATAAATTTAGGTATAATATACATGATAAAAAATTTATAATATAAATTTCATCATATGAAAATCCATAGCAGTTCTATCAAGGGCAGATCGAAGAGGTACACAAGGGGCGCCCCCCGAAAATGACAAATTTACGCTTATTTTAAGTCTACATTGGTTTTAAGCTTTGCGCCCCCTCCGCGCTTCAAAAATATTTTCTAGATCCGCCCTTGTGTCCTATTGCGTGCCATATTATATAAAACAGGAGTTTATGTTCTAACGTCCGGTTCCTATGCAAAAGTATGTCCCCTCATATGTCTAAGTTTCCACACTGAAGATATTTGATATTTATATATGCGTGAGGAGGCTAATTACATACAGGTGAAATTTTGTCGCCCGTACTCCCTTTTCAATTTTTAATAACTTTTCCATTGACTTCCCCTGACTTAGTAGTTCAATAAAACAAACGCAGGAGCCTCTAAACCTGGCCTGTATCCAGGTTGAAGGGGCAACTGGGGCACGGAAAAAAAGGATATATGGAGCACAGAGTATCCGAGGACTCACGAGTATAGAAGATTATCAGAAGCAATACAAAATCTAGACATTATGTCACTATAAACCCAAATAAATTTGACGCTCCTACGATGGCTTTTTTTTTTATTTTATTGCAACTATAAAT
>QLNU02003175.1:0-14538 GCA_006491805.2 Dysdera silvatica | reverse complement strand
ATTCTTTAAAATTAAATTCTTTATAAGCTATTTAAATAAAATTTTGTTTTTAAGTTTTTAAATTATTTTTTCCATTTAACTTTCTTTTATATTTTTCTAATAACCATTAAAAAGTTATAGAAAATTAGCAATATTTCATAACATACGAAAATTGTTATTTAAGTAAATTATCAAGAATGTTTATCATCTTGCATTATATAAAGAATTAATATTTAGTTAATTGTGAATTTGCATTGAACAAAAATTTAAATTTACAGCATTGAAGGAAAAAACACAGCCAATAATTAATTTGTAGGATGAGAACAAAAAAAAAATTAAAACCAGTTAAGCTGTATGTGTAAATTTTGATTATTAAATGTGCATTTAAATTGTTTTTGGTTTCATTTGTAGCGTGTGTATATCTGTATAATTTGTTTTACAGGTACTTCTTACTTTACATTTTGTTTTACAACATATAAATTCTGTTTTATAGATGAACATGTTCGGTAACAATATCAAATTTTTGAATAAATTCCTTCTAACTTTTCGCTTTATAGTGCAAAGCATCGGGATGTAACCTTTCATCCATTGATATAACTCAAATGTTATTGAAGTTTTGAGATTTTCGATGGCTCTATATGCAAGCGAGGATCCAGATATTTTCCTAGGGGGGATTTGTTTCGGATTCCCATTTTTAACTACGTGCCCGGCACTTTTCATTCCATTTTCCATGATATAATTCCGGCTCAAGGGCGATGGGGTGAAGGCCCCACTTGGATCCGCCAATGTCTAAGTGGAAGACAGGTATATGATGTTTAAATCCATGAAATAAAAACAGTTTATCCATAATTGTCGCATAACACTTTCATCTACTCGTGTCTTGAATTATCATATGGTCATTATTGCTCTTAATATTTCCATAATTATTTTTTGTTTTTCAACTTTTATATAATATATTCTGTGTAGGCAGGTATTATTTTTGGAAGTGGATATATCATTGTTTGGGTGGGGGCGGATTTACGAAATATTGGATTCATTTTTAGGCCACTTTTAATTTTTTATTTTAGTCTTCAAAATTTTTTGTCTCCCCATAGAAAATATATACTGAGTACGTTCCTGCTTACAATCCCCCCACCTCCTCTCTCTACGGACCTGCCTGTTTCCAGCTTGTTATAACTATGAACTTTTTTCGAGATGGTTGCATGATCCTTTTTATTTGAATATTAGCATTCTTTAAAACGTAAAAGTTTTATCTCAAATTCATGGAACCAAATTTCGTAATTAAAATGGCAATGACTTAAAATGACAATGGAAACTTATCTTTTTGTTGAAGAAAATTGAGTATTTTTTTTTACTGTGTTGTAGATTTTTATATTTCTTTATTGGAAGACTAAGTAGTAAACGTGTGGGAAATACGCGTGGCCATCTTAGTTACGACACATAGTCACGTGTTGAGGGCGGGGCTTAACGGAAAGATGTAGCAGTCAGCGACAAACCTACATACTGGGTCTATTCATTATATGGTCTAAGGTTTCATTACAGACGCACATGTATACTATAGCAAAGGGGCGTCTCAAGGGACAGGCGACCCGGGCGGCTTCCCGGGCCCCGTTTGGATGAGGGCGCCAAATTGAAGTTCAAGTTCAAATTTTTTTAACTGACTCAACAATAGAAAACCTCTCTAAATAGAAACGTTTAGAAAAATTGTTAGGGACATCTTCAGAGAAATTTTTAGAGACATCGTTAAAGAAATTTTTAGAGACATTTTTAGGGAAAATTTTAGAGACATCTATAGAGAAATTCTTTCAGAGATTTTTGGCCATTTTTATAGAGTATACGGCTCACTGTCATCTGTGAAAATCTGTTTTTGTTGGAGGGGACGAGGGGGCACAAAAGAAGCAACCTGTGTCAGGCCGCTTGGGTTCAAAATCAACGTCGAGCCGCCCCTGCTATACCTAGGGTCAGGGGCGCCAACGCTAAAGGTCCCAGGTCCCTTCGGTCCCAGATTGCCTGGCCATGCTCCAAAATTGCCTTTGTTAAAAGAAAAGTTTTCAACCAGTGTGTATTGCCAGTCCTCTCTTATGGATCAGAGACATGGATTCTAACAGTTGGAGCAATACGAAAGTTACAGACAACGCAAAGGAGCATGGAGAGGTGCATGCTTGGAATAACTAGGAGAGATCGAAAAAGAAACACTTGGGTGAGAGAGCAAACTAGAGTAGAGGACATCATTGTTAAAGTAAAAGGGCTGAAATGGCGATGGGCTGGGCATATTGCAAGAAGAACTGATCAACGATGGACAACAGAAATTCTGAACTGGATTCCAAGAGACCACCGAAGACCTAGAAAACGTCCTCAAACTAGATGGGTGGATGAAATAAGAAAACAGGTTGGGGTGACGTGGAAGCGAATTGCTCAGGATAGACTTGTGTGGAAAGCATTTGGAGAGACCTTCATCCAGCAGTGGATAGATAATGGTTGAATATGATGATGATGATATATATATATTTATTTATTTATATTTTTTTTACAGTGCCTACCATTTGGTCCTTGGCCTGCAAAAGGGTTGCTGGTATCTAACTGGAAGGAGACCCACACGCTGAACGTATGTGACGATGTGTGGAACCGGCCGGGCCAGTAACCTAGTGTCCTACCCCGCCTTCAAGTGGTGCAGGCTGAGCTTTCTATTTATGTGGCAAATTAATATTTGCTGCACGGATAGAAAGGCGGAAGGGGAGGGCTAATTCACCAACCCGTTTAGCCAGCGTGGTGAAATTATGGCTAACCCCTCCACTATGCATATAAACCAAAAACCATGGCCCTAGTCTCCAGGTTCTGGAGTGCTCCTGATAAAGACAGCGGTCATTGTAATAATTGGTAAGGGGTGCTAATAATCACTGGAATGGCCCAGGTTGCCGTATGTTATTGACCATGGCTACGTATAATGGACGATCCCTTACTTCTGGAGCAAAACTTCTGGAATTGGAAAAAGAAATTGACAATATCAAATGGGACATTGTAGGACTCAGAAGAAAAGGTGAAGAGTTGGTGGAACCTAAAAGCGGACATTTGTTTTATTATAGAGGAACGGAAACTGGAAATACAAGTGGTGATGGCTTCTTAATCTACAAAAGAATTAAAGTCTACCTTCTTGAAGTCGAAAGCACGTCAGATCGAGCAGCGAGGCTCGTTGTTCAACTAACCCAGCGATACCAACTTCAGATAGTACAGGTATATGCACCAACATCAAGCCATACCGACGAAGAGGTTGAAGAATTTTATGAAGAAATCAAAGAGTTACACACCAAAGGGAAACAACATATCAAGCTCATCATGGGGGATTTCAATGCAAGAATTGGACAACAGGAACAAGGAGAGACATCGGTTGGTAAATACGGATATGGGGAAAGGAATGAACGTGGCGATCAACTCATCGAATTTGCAGAAGCTGAAAACCTTAGCATCATGAATTCATTTTTTAAGAAGAAACCGCAAAGAAAATGGACATGGAAACACCCAAATGGGGGAACTAGTGAAATTGACTATATCCTGGCAAACAATAAATCGATTATTGAAGATTGTAGCGTACTGAACAGATTTAATACTGGAAGTGATCATCGAATGGTGAGATGTAAAATGCAATTAAATTCTAAATTAGAAAGACAAAAGCTCATCAGAAAATAACTATGTAAGAGGGTGGATTTAAAGAAGTTAAAATACCGAGGCGTTCTTGTTGGAATTAAAAAATCGCTTTTCTGCACTGGAAGGACTTATTGAAGAAGTTGATATCTCAGAAGCAAATGAAAACATTGTTAAGACAATAATTGAAACTGCTGGGGAAATTGGTGGTGTAACCTGTAAAAAGCACAATAGCAAATTATCTGAGAAGACGAAACAGCTCATGAAAAGGCGAAGAGATATGAAGGTGGACAATCGAAATACCAGTTCCAGGATTGAGTACATAGAACTTTGTAAAACTCTGCGCAAAAGCATGAAAGAAGACATAAGAAAATTCAACTGTGAGCTAGTAAGGAAAGCCATTGAAAATAACAAGAGCCTTAGGGTTGTTAAAGGAAGTTTATCTGTTGGGAAGAAACACATCATTGCATTAAAAGGAGAGGATGGCACCGTAACAAGAAATAGGGAAGAAATACTTAGAAGAGTTGAAGAATTCTACAAAAAACTATATGAGTGAATTAAACGAAGACTCGGAGATAGTCGAAGGAACAGATCCTAAAATATTAAAAGAAGAAGTAGCATTTGCAATAAAACGCATGAAGAAAGGAAGAGCCCCTGGCAATGATGTCACCACATTAGATATTTCAAAAGAAGCTGGAGAACATGTAGAAGACATACTTGCAAAATTCTTTACCAAATATCTTAACATTGGTAATATACCAAACCCATGGGATTCTGCAACAGTAATTCTTTTGCATAAAAAAGGTGATAAAAAGGATTTGAAAAATTACCGACCAATTAGCTTATTACCTGCTATTTATAAAATCTTCACCAAAGTACTAACATATCGGCTGCAGAAAAAATTAGATGCAGCTCAACCAAGAGAACGAGCTGGATTTCGAAATGGATTCAGTACAGTAGACCATATTCAAGTATTAAGAGAACTAATTGAAAGAATACATGAATATGAATTTCCATTATGTGTGGCATTTATTGACCATGAAAAGGCCCTTGACTTTATTAGAATGTCAGCAGTCATCAACTCTTTAAGGTTAACAGATGCCGAGACTGTGTACATTGACATGGTGAGATGTGTGCATAAAAATGCAAGTGCTAAATTTCGGTTACGTGAAGACACCAAATCTATAAAAATTGGTAAAGGTGTGAGACAGGGAGATACCATTTCTCTAAAACTTTTAAAACTTTTTGCTTCAGATTTACAGATGATTTTTTGGCAGATAAATAACAAGGGAATAAAAATAGATAGTGAATGTTTAAATCATTTGCGGTTTGCTGATGATATTGTAATTTTTTCAACGAACCCATCAGAACTCCTACATATGGTATAGGAGCTCTTAACTACAAGTTAAGAAGTTGGGCTCAAGATGAACCTACACAAAACTAAGATCATGTTCAATAATTTCGTAGAGGAAACAAAAATACAAGTTGACAACATTGAGCTAGAAATTGCTGATCCATATATTTACCTTGGCCAACTGATTTCAACGGATAACAACGTTATTAAAGAACGCAACAGACGTATTAAACTTGGCTAGAGTGCATTTGAAAGAAATAGTTTTATCCTGAAGGGGAAATGGCCTTTGTGTCTAAAAAGAAATGTCATCAACCAGTGTGTATTACCAGTTCTCTCTTATGGATCAGAGACATGGAGCCTAACTGTTGGAGCAATACGAAAGTTACAGACGAAGCAAAGGAGCATGGAGAGGAGCAAGCTTGGAATAACTAGGAGAGATCGAAAAAGGAACACAAGGGCGAGAGAGCAAACTATAGAGGAAGACATCATTGGTAAAGTAAAAGGGCTGAAATGGCGATGGGCCGGGCATATTGCAAGAAGAACTGATGAACGATGGACAACAGAAATTCTGAACCGGATTTCAAGAGACCACGAAGACTTAGAAAACGTCTTCGATCATTATCTATCCACTGCTGGATGAAGGTCTCCCCAAATGCTTTCCACACAAGTCTATCTTGAGCAATTCCCTTCCACGTCACCCCAACCTCTTTTCTTATTTCATCCACCCATCTAGTTTGAAGACGTCTTCGGTGTCCTCTTGGAAACCCGTTGAGAATTTGCGTTGTCGATAGTTGATCAGTTCTTCTTGAGATATGCCCAGGCCATCGCCATTTCAGTCCTTTTACTTTAACAATGATGTCCTCTACTCTAGTTTGCTCTCTCACCCAAGTGTTTCTTTTTCGATCTCTCCTAGTTATTCCAAGCATGCACCTCTCCATGCTCCTTTGCGTTGTCTGTAACTTTCGTATTGCTCCAACTGTTAGACTCCATGTCTCTGATCCATAAGAGAGGACTGGCAATACACACTGGTTGAAGACCTTTCTTTTTAGACACAAAGGCAATTTCCCCTTCAGGATAAAACTGTTTCTTCCAAATGCACTCCAGCCAAGTTTAATACGTCTGTTGAGTTCTTTCATAATGTTGCCATCCATTGAAATCAGCTGGCCAAGGTAAATATATGAATCAGCAATTTCTAGCTCAGTGTTGTCAACTTGTATTTTTGTTTCCTCTACAAAATTATTGAACATGATCTTAGTTTTTTGTAGGTTCATCTTGAGTCCAACTTCTTTACTTCTAGTTGAGAGCTCTTGTACCATGTCTTGGAGTTCTGATGGGTTCGTTGAAAAAATAACAATGTCATCAGCAAACCGCAGATGATTTAAATATTCACCATTTATTTTTATTCCCTTGTTATTCCAATTTATCAGCTGAAAAATCATCTGTAAAGCTGAAGTAAAAAGTTTTGGAGAAATGGTATCTCCCTGCCTCACACCTTTACCAATTTTGATAGTTTTGGTATCTTTATGTAACCGAAATTTTGCACTTGCATTTTTATACACACGTTTCAATATGTCAATGTACACATCCTCGATGTCTGCTGATCTTAAAGAGTTGATGACTGCTGATGTTTTAATAGAGTCAAAGGCCTTCTCATAGTCAATAAATGCAACACACAATGGAAGTTCATATTCATGTGTTCTTTCAATTAATTCTCTTAATACTTGAATATGGTCCACTGTACTGAATCCACTTCGAAATCCAGCTTGTTCTCTTGGTTGAGCTGCATCTAATTTTTTCTGCAGGCGATGTGTTAGCACTTTTGTGAAGATTTTATAAATAGCAGGTAACAAGCTAATTGGTCGGTAATTTTTCAAATCCTCTTTATCACCTTTTTTATGCAAAAGAATTACTGTTGCAGAATCCCATTGGTTTGGTATGTTACCGCTGTTAAGACATTTGGTAAAGAATTTTGCAAGTATGTCTTCTACATATTCTCCAGCTTCTTTTAGGATATCTAATGTAATACCATCATCACCAGGGGCTCTTCCTTTCTTCATATTTTTTATTGCAAATGAAACTTCTTCTTTTAAGATTTTAGGAGCTGTTCCTTCGACTATTTCAATGTCTTCGTTTAATCCACTGTTACTTTCGTATAGATTTTTGTAGAATTCTTCAACTCTTCTAAGTATTTCTTCCCTATTTCTTGTTACGGTGCCATCCTCTCCTTTTAATGCAATGATGTGTTTCTTCCCAATAGACAAACTCCCTTTAACAACCCTAAGGCTCTTGTTGCTTTCAATGGCCTTCCTTACTAACTCACAATTGAATTTTCTTATATCTTCTTTCATGTTTTTGCGCAAAGTTTTGCAAAGTTCTACATACTCGATCTTGCGACTGGTATTTTGATTGTCCACCTTCATAAGTCTTCGCCTTTTCATGAGTTGTTTCGTCTTCTCAGATAATTTGCTATTCTGCTTTTTACATATTACACCACCAATTTCCCCAGCAGTTTCAATTATTGTCTTAACAATGTTTTCATTTGCTTCTGAGATATCACTTTCATCAATAAGTCCTTCCAGTGCAGAAAAGCGATTTTTTAATTCCAACTTGAATGCCTCGGTATTTACTTTCAGTTTCATTAGATCCACCCTCTTACTTACTTGTTTCCTAATGAGCTTCTGTCGTTCTAATTTAGTATTTAAGTGCACTTTACATCTCACCATTCGATGATCACTTCCAGTATTAAATCTGTTCAGTACGCTGCAATCTTCAATAATTGATTTCTTGTTTGCCAGTATATAGTCAATTTCGCTGGTTCCTCCATTGGGGTGTTTCCATGTCCATTTTCTTTGCGGTTTCTTCTTAAAAAATGAATTCATGATGCTAAGATTTTCAGCTTCGGCAAATTCTATGAGTTGATCGCCACGTTCATTCCTTTCCCCGTATCCGTATTTACCAACCGATGTCTCTCCTTGTCCTTGTTATTCGATTCTTGCATTAAAATCCCCCATGATGAACTTGATGCGTTGTTTCCCCTTGGTGTGTAACTATTTGAGTTCTCCATAGAATTCCTGGACTTCTTCGTCGGTATGGCTTGATGTTGGTGCATATACCTGTACTATTTGAAGTTGGTATCGCTGGGTTAGTTGAACAACAAGCCTCGCTGCTCGATCTGATGTACTTTCAACTTCCAGAAGACAGTCTTTAATTCTTTTGTTGATTAAGAAGCCAACACCACTTGTTCTTCCAGTTTCCGTTCCTCTATAATAAAACAAATGTCCACTTTTAAGTTCCACCAACTCTTCACCTTTTCTTCTAACTTCACTGAGTCCTACAATGTCCCATTTGATCTTGTCTAGTTCCTCTTCCAATTCCTGAAGTTTTGCTTCAGAAGCAAGGGATCGTCCATTATACGTTGCCAAGGTCAATAACAAACGGCAGCCTGGGCCATTCCAGTGATTCTTAGCACCCCCTGCTTTCATGCCACACTGACCGCTGCCTTGATCAGGAGCACTCCAGCACCTGGAGACTAGGGGCCATGGTTTCTGGTGTGTCAACATAATGGAGGAATTAGCCATAATTTCACCACGCTGGCTAGACGGGTTGGTGAATTAGCCCTCCCCTTCCGCCTTTCTATCCGTGTAGCAAATATTACACGATATCGATCGCGTATTATTTTGAATAAATGAGATTTTCCCATGTTTTGTTGTTTGTTTGAATGCTAAGGCTCAGGAGCAGCAAGAGTCATGAACTACAGTTTTCGGGGTAATCGGAACCTTTTAAGGCTTAGGGAATCAACTCCCGGTCTACAGTAAACAATTAGTAAGAAAGCGTTCTTTTCTTTCGTACAATTAAGAGTCGAACCCTGTGTAACAGCACGCAGACAAACGCGTTACTACTGCACCAGTGCGAGACACATTTTGTTGAAGAGGTCGAAGTAAATTTTCGTTCATTCAAATTTTAATGTGTAGTTGCCATAATGTTTTTCAGTATATCCCGTCCTTTTAGAAAAGAAGCAATATTGAACTTTTTACCATAAAATTTTGTGTTTTTCGTTTACTTGTACCCCCGCCCCTGTTTACGCTATATTTAACCCCCCAAGTTAAGCATATGCCTGTCAGTGTAGGCTATATATGTGAATTAAAAAGTGCAATAATATAATTTTATGTAAAAAAACAAAAAAAAAACAAAAAAAACAAAAAGAAAAAATATTATATGAAATCCAATTAATGGATTTTTTAATTGATCACAGCGTTTTAATGAAAGCACAATAACAATTAAATATGTATTTTCTTACGTAAATGCACAGACGCGAATCGATGCCATATCGCCAATCGTAGATCCAGGAAAATTTCGGGGAAGGGGTGCGATTTGTCTCCGTTTTCTAATTTTAGCCAAGTGTCCGGTATTTTTATTTTATTATCTAGGATAGAATACCGTATGCTTCAATGCATTTTTGTAAAAGTTAGTTGAAAAAATTATCATGTGTGCATGGAAAACAACATAGTTTAAATATTTGTTCATAGATGGCGCCACACAATATAAATATTTGGATCATATTTTAATAAAAATTCTACGTCGGTTTGTATTAGAACTTTGCCTTTATCGTGACAGGAATACCTTATGAAGCTTATTTTATTTTTATTTTTTAAATACGCAGGTGAAAACTTGATTTTACATAACTTTCATAAACCTGAAGTGCAGTATATTCAGAGATACCAACTTCACGGAATTTCCGTAGTTTGTACCGATTTTTACTCCACTTCACGGTTTTACGGTCGATACCAAAAAAACTATGAAAAACATCATTCTAGATCCTCAAATACAATTTTCTACCGGTGCCTCAAAAACTCTCTTTGTTTTTTATGGCTTTTGGTGAAAAAAACGCACTTTGCAGATAGCCCAAGCGAAGGCAATGTACGTATTTCTTTTGGGAGAAGCAGTGGCGCACCTATGTAGGGGGCCTAGGGACCCTGGCTCCCTTGGACTAACAAATCGAAAAATTATTTCACAAATAGGCACTGCACATTTTTTCTTTTAAAGTAAGATTGAAAATAGTGACGATCTCAAGAACATTTCCCCTGAACTCTGGCGAAATTGATGAGAATACTGTTGAGACAAGCAACAGCAGTGGTCCGCGGATGTCTTCAGCTTTCTAGAAGGTAAAGGTAGGGAAAAACATAATATCAAACACAGTTAAAGTGGAAATTCTGACTGAAGATATTTCTACATATGTGTGAGAAATCTAACCTCACTGATGAAGATAGGATAACAGTGCTAAAAAATCTTTAGGAAACATACGCAAATTAAAATTTTCCTACGACTATCACTTGTGCTGCATTAAGTCAAGGAACACCTCACCACAGACGAAAGTTTTGCTCATCTTGGCTGAGTAAACATAACTATCTAGCTTACCCAAAGGGTGAAGACAGTGCCTATTGCAAATTTTGTGTTTTCTTTTTACCCCATAAAGTCGGTTTAAGATCGACACAAGCCACGTATCAATTTGTTTCAAAAGGATTTAATAATTCGAAGGCCTCGGAGAAGCTCAACCAACATGAAACTTTTTTCCATCATAAGGATTCGGTTCTCAAAGACGATGGTTTTTTTTAAAGGTCATGGAGGAGAAAAAGGCTTCTGTGGATGAAGTAATGGACAGAGGGCAAGCAAAAGCAAGTTTTGCAGAATAGGGTTATTCTTCAACCTATTATCAAAACGGTAATTTTTTATGGAGGACAAGGGCTGGCCATTGTAGAATTGTATAAACAAAATCTACTACTATTTTTAATTATTTGAGTATCTTGCACTGTAGAATTATTAGTAATTTAATAATGATAAAAGTACACAAAAAGACAATAAGGGTAGATTTCAAAATCTTTCGGGGGAGCTGCTGTTTGTTTCTGACTCCTATCTTTAGCCAAGTGTCCGGTACTTTTCATCGCATTTTCCATGATATAATCCCTGCTCAGGAGGGAGCAATCGCTCCATGCCCCCCTTCCTTTCCTTGAATCCGCGCTTAAAGGATAAATGCAATTGATATGACCTTTGACCATTTTTTCCATTTGCCACCCACTTTAGGAATATTCTGTGTGTGATACTAGCGAAAAGTGTTTTACCATATCTTATATCATACCTTTAATATGGTAAGGATAAATTATTTACGCTTATTATTATTATTTTTTTTAATTTAAATGTTCCATAATAGATAACTCACAGCAATGACGAAAGAACAGTGTCAGAACGTCTGCTGATGACTCGATTGCAATAAGGAAGTTGCACATGTGAGAAAAATTCAGAATTTTATATTTTCCTGTTAATTTCAGCTTTACTTTTTCAGACATACCGCCTTAAATATTGAAAAGATAAATAAATTAAAAATTCAGTTTTAAATAGGCGAAAGATGACACACTGTCACATGACCGCAAAATACGTGATTGGCTCTGACGTCACTGGGACTCAAACCGTGGCTAACAAGTAAGACAGGCAAGGGCAGCCACGCCCACATCCGCGGTCATGTGACTCTTCGCGCTGGTTACTACTAGTGAGCACTTTGGTGTGGAAGGATCCTTGCTCTAGTTTCTTGCGGGATGTCCGATTTTTTTTTCATTTAGATTAGATTTTGTGTTATTTAAATTATATTTTTAAAACCTAAATCAGTTTCCTTCTATTTAAATCAATTTTTTTCATATAAATTGCAGCTTATTTTTATAGGAACTGTTGAAAGAAAACTGGAAAATAATATTTCATAATACATCACCTCGATAATTTAAATAAATTACCAAAAATGTTCACTTTCCCTCATATATAAAAATTAATATTTATGTTAAAATTCATTATAAATTGAAACACATTGCATTTAAGTGTGGCCTTGTTATTCACATATAATTATCACTAAAAGCCGGGACAATGGGGAATCAAACATTTAATAATTGTAAATTTACGTTCATTACAAACTAAAATTTACAGGATCCCTATGTCCATGGTTATGAGCGCAATGCTCTATCTAAGAGACCTACATAGCCATATATATATATATATTAAATAACCAAATAACTTTTTGTAATTACAAACAAATTACGCATAACAGAAAATTAAAAGAAATACATTCTCTGCATTCTGCTAATCAATAATATACAATTCGCGGATTTGTATAAATTCGCTGAAAAATCATATCTCTGTTTCCAATGTGATTTATATGATTCTTGGGGAGGGAGAGTTTCTGCTAGTTTTGAAGACATCACATCTTAAATCTGGCCAGGTTTAGAAAGGTCCTTTATAATTGATGTATAATTTGAAGTACGTACATGTGTACATATAAAAAGATACACAATCAGGGATATAGGCCTAGAATGGAAATCGGAATTCGATCGTTTCCCTTGAAACCTTTCTGAAACCGTCACTGAATCGCGTTCAGCTTAGAACAGAGATGACAACCTTATGAGACATTAAGATATATCCACAATCATTAGCCGGATCACAGTTTAACAAACAACGGTGTCACCAAAAGTTAATAAATAAATTATTTATATGGCTCTCCCCACCCCAACCATCTGTTCGAGTCAATATAAAGTTGTATTGATTTTATACAATAATTTCTGACACCCACGTATATACTATAGCTTAAACTAGAGCTTTTTTCTTTTTGGAGAAAAAGAGACGCTTTCCATGTTATAGATTCGAACCAGGGTCCCCCCGTCTTGTCCGGAGCGTCCTAGACCGCTAGACGAACGAGGACAGGAAACAACGCTCTCTTTCTCCGTATATAAGGATGTAAGATATTATTACCCTTCACAGGGATAACACAATTGCCAAATATGGTCAACACAGAAAAGCCTCCGGGGCGAGATTTTTGTGAGTTTTTCGTGGGGGAATTTATTATACAATAATTTTTGCCACCCACGTACATATAGCTCAAACTAGAGCTTTTTGTTTTTGGAGAAAAAGAGACGCTTTCCCCAGCCTGGATTCGAACCAGGGTCCCTCCGTTTAGCCCGGAGTGTCTTGGACCGCTAGACGAATGAGGACAGGAAACAACGCTCTCTTTCTCCGTATGTAAAGATGTTAAGGTATTATTACCCTCCGCAGGGATAACACAATTGCCAAATATGGTCAACACAAGAAAGCCTCCGGGGCGAGAATTTTGTGAGTTTTCGTGGGGGAATTTATTATACTATAATTTTTGCCACCCACGTATTAATTACAGCTCAAACTAGAGCTTGTGTAATTTTGGAGAAAAAGAGACGCTTTCCCCATCCTGGATTCGAACCAGGGTCCCTCCGTTTAGCCCGGAGTGTCTTGGACCGCTAGACGAATGAGGACAGGTAATAACGCTCTCTTTCTCTGTATGTAAGGATGTAAGATATTATTATTTTTGTATTGATTTTGTACAAAACATTCAAAATCAAAATTTTACCAAAACACATTATTCAAGACAAAGTCATGCCTATGTATACATAAATAATGAATACTTAAATACCACCCGATGAGAAGATAAAAATATTCTTCTTGTAATTCTAACCATCATTTAGAACTTACGCGACTGTTTAATTGGCGAGAAATTTTCCATGATTTCTATACAACAGCCATAACGCCAAAAAATCTGAAATACTTAAAATTATGCTGAAAACCTAGAATAATTATGGAAAATCAACGATGGTCGTCATCCCTTTTAGAGTAATAATAGGCAGTGAACATAAAATGCCATTACACAAAAAGGTTATTAAATTCTTGTCAGCTATTTCAAGTTAATGTAATTTGAAGATACTACTATTTTGTAAAGCTCAAAACAGATTTTCCTTTAGTCTTGTTTTGTCAAAACTGTCAAATATTTAAGTTAATTTATACACAAACTTGATTATTTTATTCTTGGCTAGTGAATAGGTTTGTATATGATATACAAAACAGAATGTAAATGAAATTTATATATGTTATTTGTATACAAACGCAATTTTAGAATTTAATTCTGAAATGTTATTATATTAATCCATCAACTTTTTTATGTTAGAAGAAAATAAAATAAAATGAGATGAAATTAATTAATGATAAAACATCTGGAAACTTTCAGATTACCATGACAAAAAATCTGAACAATTTACGGAACTCTAACCTGATAAAAACTATTTACCAGTATCACAGTTTCTCATAATCCATGTGTTGGTTCTACTCGCTGAACCAATAGTAGAAACTTGGTAAGATTATTAAAATTAAACTACGAAATTCGTGAAAATTAAGTTATAAACGTTCAAATTATAGCACAGCACGTGCACTTAGAAGCAAGCACTCAGCAGTCTGTGGTGGTAACTCCAGACCCGAACGGTCACGTGCTTTTTAGGTGCCCCAGCCTGTCTTTCTCGTTAGCCGCGGCATTAAACTTGGACAACACACAATATATTGGACAATACACTTTATATGGTCTAAGGTAGAGCCCCCAGAATTATAAGCCTGCACACTGTTGGTTTCATTTACCTTGGCAATAAAGGTTTTCAACTTTGGAACGATGATCGCTATTTTGGCATAAAAATAATCAACAATCAGTTATTCTCCGACGATTGTAAACGTTGGCGCAA
>QLNU02003167.1:9568-22720 GCA_006491805.2 Dysdera silvatica | reverse complement strand
CGTAGACGGACCCTCCCCCTGTAATTTAAAATTACTTTGCGCACTTTCATACAAATCGCCACCCTCTCCACCTCTGGGATTCGTACTGGATCTCAGAGGACGAGGATTAGTCCTGGATCACAACGCCCTTCACCTGCCAATCATAAACTGTTATGCTTCTAAGGTTGTTTTTTTTTTTTTATTATTATTTTCGCTCACGTTTTACCGTTCAAAATTTCACAAGTCGGTCCCGCAGGTAAATAATAAATAGCTTGATAATAAAAATTAGTGTCGAGAAATTACCCTTGATCGAGTAGCGTACGCATAAAGTTCCTGAGGGGGTGTTGGTTCGAATGTGAGGGAATTAGGAGAAAATTAACAATAGAACTACTGTCAATTTTCTCCCAATTGCCAGGGGAGGGGTTATGATCCACATCACCCCGTACACCTATGCCTTAGATTTCTATTTACTATGGAAAAAATTTAATACGGAAAACGTTTTGAAGTGAAAAAATATAATACGTCAATGGTTCTGTTCGTAAATAACTTACTTCTCGCCAAAAATTGGCGATGGCGAAATTTGGGAAATTAAATTTAAGAGCAGAGGCCAAACTTTCAAACATAAATTTCATTGGCTCGAAATTGTTAACTCCCACCTTCCAGAGACGGACAGCTAATAAGATATCAGGTTTTTAGTAATACAGCCCAGATGCAGTGCATTGGATGATTATTTGTATTATAGGAGTAACTTTTTTTCATCCAATCACGATTTGTAATCTGTTTATAGTCATAACTCCATGGATGTTCATTTCTGACCCCCCATGTAAAGGGCCATTATAGTCCATTTGGCACAAGGATTACGGCTATATATTTTTGATCCGGTGTTTTCGGAACACCCTGTATAACGATACTGTCTGTAACCATAAATCTGTCTATAAAGGTGTTTCCACGGTCCCGACGGGTATAGATTGTTACTAGGTTCAACCTTGCCTATAATGATACCTTTTCCCGGACCCCATATTATTATTATTATAGACAGATTTCACTGCGTATGATGGTATCCCCCCCCCGGAGAAAGTGGTTATGCCTACCGCCTTTTTTCGAGCTCGATGGTTTGGGATTTGACTTCCAAGTAAACCAAGCTTGGTTGGTTGTAAATAAAGCCCTTAGAATTATATGACGACGCATCAGCCACCATTATGTTGTACACTTCGGTATAATTTAGCTTAGCGATAAAGGTTTTCCTCTTTGGCGCAATGATCATTATTTTGGCATAAAAGTAATCAACAATCCGCGATTATCTGACGAATGTAAACATTGGCGCAACTTTTAAAATGTCCCCAATAAATACATTTTGCAATCATAACTTGGGCATCAAAATGGCGGATGCGCCAGATCCCTTTTTTAGGAGTCTTCGACGTAAGTGGACCACGGGGTTATGTCAGCCGCTTTTCATGGTGCCCCTACATCAAACGACAGACGATTGTCAGTCTTTATCCGGCAGTCCAAATTGTCAGACACAGAAATGTTTAGATAACCAAAAGTTGTGGGCGTGGATGGAAAATGTGTGATGGTATGAGTATGTTTTCCGGGTTTTATATGGGTTTGAAAGTGAAGTGGCTCCGTGTAGTCGCAATGCGTGCGGTATTCCTGGGTTCGACTCTCAATTGTGCAAAACGGCAGCGACTAACTGCTCACTGTAGTTCGGGGGTTGGTTTCCTAGGCCTTAAGAGGTTCGAATTCCTTGGAAAACTGTAGGTCCCGGTGCAGCATGACCTTTACTGACCTTGCGCCGTAAAGCACGAAGCAAATTTTCTTCCGTGTTCATTTTAAATGCGCAGCATGACCCTAGCTGTCCGGGACTTTAAGTAACCAGCTAGACTTATAAGCAAAGACAACATTATAAGTGTAAGTACAGTAGTTAAAACGTTTTTATTTCAACGCACGTTTCTGACGGTCTTGGTCGTCTTTCGTCAGGAATACAAAATGAGAGAATATGTATATTATAAAATGGGAGATGTTATTGCGTGGCTATTGTGTTGCCAGTTGTAAATGAATAATTAATGTGAAATTTTATTAAACATTTCCAAGCTTGAATAAAAGTTGGAGTAGATTTTGGTTCATTGACTATGATAGAAGAATTCTGAGTGATATGGAATGCTTTTAAAAAATCTAATTCACGTATCGATCTTGGTTGGCAGATAATTGTGAGTTGGTTGAATTTGAATTTGTGGTTGTGTGACCAGCAATGAACCGCAATGGCAGACTTATAGAATTCTGCCTTCTCTACGTATTTAGAGGCTTATTCTTTCAGCCAAGCTTGGAAGTGTTTAATAAAATTTTCACATTAATTATTTATCCATAACTGGCAACACAATAGTCACGCGATAACAACGTCTTTAATTTTATATTTATTTTCTCATTTTGTATTCCAGACGAAAGACGGCCAAGTCCGTCAGAAATGTACGTTGAAATAAAACGTTTTAACAACCTTACTTACGTTTATAACATTGTCTTTGCTTATGAATCTAATCTGCGTAATGTTACATCAAATTGTCATATAACCAGCTAGAGTTAGCTTATGTTAAACTGGCTCACGGTCAGTGGAGGACGCAAACTTTCATTTGGGGGGTCGCGGACAGAATTTGCCAATGGTCTCGGAATAACACTCTTCATTTATCATGCAAGTTGAAATTTTTCACAGTGAAAAATATAGTTGTGGGGGGTCATGACCCTGTGTCCGCCCTTGCCCACAGTGTCCAATTTATCCTTTTCCGTTTCATCCTCTATGCAAAATAGTGCTATCCCTTATGTCAATCACTCTTATCTTATAGGGGCTTACCCAGAATTACTCGGTAACGATTGCTCAATCACTATCGAGTAATGTTGGATCTACATGATAGTAGGGGAATATTTTTTCTTCCTGGGAAGTTGGTTCTCTAATCTACATCTTTTGGACTTCGTCCAATCCTTCCTGGAAATACAGTGCCGCCAGTTTGGCCAAGCTTTTCGTGCATTTTTTGTTTCTCAATCACGATTTAAAAAAAGCATCCATGCTTGCTTGTACAAGAAAAAATAAGCGAATGCCTGACCCCCTTCATGCTTACGTAAGATTTTGGTTATCTATATTTATAAAATATATATACATTGTACATATATTAGTAATATATATATATACATATATTATTAAACTATATACATTATACATATGAAACTAACGACAATAATATTTCTATATAATATGTTTTATTATAAAGTATTTTGCCACATTTTTATTACGTATTAATATTTCATGTCGTAAGCAAATAGTGGATAAATAAGAAGGTTCCATAAAATGCATTTATTAAAAAAAATACATTCATTATAATTTAAAAATATCGGAGAGCCCACGGTGAGCCTAGAAGGTGGCCCCCCAGCGAAAAATAGGGTGACAACCAACCACTAGTTTAAATAATTAAATATTTAACTTTGATTATTTGTATTTCATATCTTTTACTCGTAGTGTGCTTGTCGTGCATCTCAGTATTGTAGTTCTGTCAAGGCAGCTATCACTTCCTGACTATGTGGTGGTCTTACGTAAGCATAGTTCAGATTCCCCCCCTCCCACTCCCCGTTGTCAGCAAAAATAAGCAAATCTCAAACCCCCCCTCCCCCTTAAGGGTGGTTACGTAATATTTGAACGGCCCCTTATGTTCTCTGCCTGTTTCCTTCCTTTTTTTGAATTCTTCTCCCGGTTTTTTAAAATTCAAAAGTCACGTTGTTTTGCTGACTGTATAGTGTGGTGGTTTGTGCGTGTGGGGAGGATTTCATCCTTCTCTACAATTAACTGTCTGCTTTCATTGTGTGTTCGCAGTGCATCTATGACAGTAATAATTTAATTTGGCAGTCTAGACGCCAGTCGTCCGTAAAAGTTCGACTTCCCCGCCCACTTCCTTCCTTTTTTTTTTTTTTTTTCACGGATGAAGCTGGAACAGACAGAAAAATTTCCAAAACACTATCGATCTGTCTGCAACTTTCTCAGCTTATTATGTTACAAATTCGAGTATCTGATTTTCCTTAGGGTTTGCCATTTCGGTTCATATATTTTAACTATTTCTACTAGCCAGTTATGCTATTTTCGATAGTTTTAGATGGTTTGTTTTTTGTTTTTTTCTGTTACGATTTCACGCATCGACGCTAATTAAACTCACGTCATTTGTTTCGTGAGAGAGCTGACATTGTGAAAAAACTTTCTCTCTCTCTCTCTCCCCCACTCCCCTGCCCCATCATTTTTGGTAATATAACCATTTCGGTATCTGACAGTTTGACTCAATGGCGATGCAGAATTTCATTTTGGTGGAGGGTCAAGGAGAGAATTTGCCATGGTCTTGGAATAACACCCTTCATTTATCATGAAAGTTGGAATTTTTTACAGTGAAAAAATACGTTTTGTGGGTGGGGTCATGACCTCCCCACTGTGTCCGACCTTGTTTAGACTGCCAAATAAAGGCGGACATTTGTCAGTCGTTTTGGCGCAGGGACATCATGGTAGGCTACTGACATCATTTCATGATACATTTATATCCAACCGAGCTTACATAGTAGTCTAACCTAAATCCAGTGAGCCTGAAGGCTAAGTCACTGGGACCCACTGTGGATATCTCCAATGCCATTAATATCCTAGCCACGGTAACGTAGACGTAACGCCGTTCTCCATCGTTCCGCAGTCTCGAGTTCGACTTCTTATGGTGCTGTAGATTGGCATTTTTTGACGCCTTGTACAGAGTTTATGTATGATTCCCAATTGTCAGAGACGCGGATTTCTTGGAAAATTGTAGGCCTCTACGCAGCATAACCTCAGTTGTTCCTTGCTATATATATATATATATATAAAAAAAGTTTTCCTCGCCCATTCTTGGCGGAAACAGGCTTTGGGACGGGCAGAGCGCCATGTTCCCAAGCCTCTTTTTACATCACTTCTTAATGTGCCATGTCTAGAAACTTCCTGACAATGTGACACGTGTTTAGGATTGTGGCTTTTTGTATTTCAATGTAGGTGTTTGGGTCAATGTTGAGTATCTCCAAATTCGTCGCAAGCGTTTTTGGTACTATCCCTGTTGCTGAGATGACTAACGGGATGATGAAGATCTTTTCCATACCCCATATATCTCGTACTTCATGTCTGAGATCTTGGTACTTGGTGATTTTCGTTGTGTAGGTTGTCTGTATGTTATTGGTGTTGGGTACTGCTATGTCGATTAAGTACGTGGTCTTATTCGATTTATCGACGAGGGTTATGTCAGGACGGTTATGTGGGACTGTCTTGTCTGTTATGATTGCTCTATCCCAGTAAAGCTTGTGTGTTTCGTTCTCATGCACGGTCTCTGGCTCATATTTGTAGTACGGGCATTTTTCTGTCAGAAAGCCAGCATTCGCTGCCAATTTCTGGTGGACTATTTTCGCTACTTGATCGTGCCTATGTTTGTAGTCTGACTGCGCAAGGATCTTGCATCCTGCCGTCACGTGTTGGATTGTCTCCGATGCCGCATGACAGTGTCTGCATTTGTCGCTTTCTATGTCTTTTCTCTGGATGAATTTCTGATTGTTCCTTGTTGCGATCACTTGGTCTTAGATGGCTAGCATGAATTCTTCTGTCTCTGGCTGGAAGAGTTCCTTTGGCCAGCCAAGAATTTTATGACTTATTGTCAAAGTGGGGTTGTTGCAGGTCATTGTAGTGCCTGCCATGTAATGGTTTTCCGGCCCAAGTTCTTAGTTTCTGTTCATTGGCTGTTTCCAGGACACGCTCTTCGGTACTACACAGGTTTAGTGGCGTGTAATTTGCATCTGCTTGTATTATGGCTTGGATGAGTGGCGATCGGGGACTCTTCAACTGGAAGTATTGCCTCATGCTCTGGATCTGCTTGTCATGTAAGTCTTTGAGGTCCGCTTGTCCGCGTCCTCCTTCTTCCCGGGGTAGTGTTTGCCGTTCAATTGCCGTTGCAGGGTGTAGTTGTCCGGCTCTTCTCTGGATGGTTCTCATTTTCCGCTGGAGTTGTTCTAGTTCAGTGTTGGACCATTTGATGATCCCGAAGGAGTAGGTGAGCACTGGTACCGCATATGCGTTAATTGCTTGCGTGGTGTTCTTCCCGCTCAGTTTCGTCTTCACAATGCTTCTAAGTCTTTCTTGGAATGCTTGCGTGAGCTGGACCTTGACTTTCTTGTGCTCCTGCTGCCGTTTTTGCATTATCCCTAGGTATTTGTAGGTTTCGCCCTCGTCCAAGGTCTTCAGTAGTCTCCCGTCTTCGAGTTCGATGCCTGGTAAATCTTCTTTGCTATTCTTCTGTATTTTGCACTTATCGAGGCCGAATTCCATTCCTATGTCCTTGGAGAATGTCTCTGTTATACTGATGAGTTGTCGGAGTTGGGTGATTGTTGGCGCGTATAGCTTGATGTCATCTACGTACATGAGGTGGGAGACTTTATGTAGGTTTCTCTTGTCTTTATTCAGCACATATCCATATTTACTTGTGTTCAGCATCCTTGACAAGGGGTTTAACCTTAAGCAGAACCACTGGGGGCTTAGTGCGTCTCCTTGGAAGATTCCGCGGCGGATGGGGATCTCGGCCGATTCTATTTTACTGTCTGGCGTGTTTAGCTGTAACCTGGTTCTCCATTGTTTCATGCTGCTCTGTAGGAATCGGATGATTGAGGGATGCACTTTGTATATGCTGAGTATTTCAAGGAGCCACGAGTGCGGAACAGAGTCGAAAGCCTTCTTGTAGTCTATGTATGCGGTGTTGAGTTTTCGCTTTTGTTTTCTTGCTTGTTCCAGGATAACTGAGTCGATGGTAAGCTGCTCTTTACATCCCAGAGTCCCTTTCTGGCATCCCTTTTGTTCTTCCGCCATTAAGTTGTTGCTTTCGCTGTGCCGGCTTATTTTTTCAGAGATGCACCCCGTGAGTATCTTATACAGGGTGTTAAGGCACGTAATGGGTCGGTATTTCGCTGGGTCACTGGTATCCTGGTCCTTCGGTAGGAGGTAAGTTATTCCCTTGCAGAGGAATTCAGGCATTTTGCTGGGGTCTTCAATTATCGCCGTAAGTTCCTTGGCTAATGGGCCATGGGTGCTGGTAAATTTCTTGTACCAGAAGTTGTGTATGCCGTCAATACCGGGAGCTTTCCAGTTGTGCGTACGTTGGATTACCTGCTGGAGTTCCTCTATCGTGATGCCCGTATACTCCATCTCCTCTATTCCTCTCGTAGCCTCCATTTCTTGCTGAATCCAGGGGGCGCTTTTGTGCTGTACTTCATTGGACCATAGTGTCTTCCAGAAGGTCTCTATTACTGCTGGCTTTGGGGCTTCGTACTTGTCTTTGTTCGCTGGGGTCTCTCGAAGCTTCCTGTAGAAGGCCTTCTGGTTTGCTTGGAATTGCATGTTCTGTTGTTTTTTGTTGGTACAGTCTTTGTATCTTCGGAGTCTTCTGGCGTATACACCCAGTTTTTGTTTGAGGGTATCCAGATATTCGCTGATATGTTTATTGGGCTCTTCGTGTCTTGTATGAATCCTATTTCTCTTAAGGGCCATCTTCACTTTCCTCACTAATTTCTTACTCCTATTTCCCTGCATGTACTGGGTTATTCGCCCTATGCTGCTGCGGAGCTCTTCTATTCTTTTCTCCAGTCTCACTTGCCATGGTGGTTGGGCTTTGTTTCCTCTATTACTTCGGCTTTCGTTCCTTACTTCGTACCTATTGGCGCGTGATGCCGCTACTGCTGCACAGTATATGGCGGTGTGTATTTCCTGTAGGGAGTTGTGTTTCTGTAGGTGTAGTGGCAGGGTATGTTCATTGAGGATCTTGGTTGCTTTGCAGAGTTTCCAAGATGCCGGTTGACATGGTATTCTTGGTCTTCCTGCTGCATCTGAGCCTTCATATTTCGCCAGAGAACATTGGAAATCTTCTTCCATTTTCTCTACGTCCCTCCTCTCTTCTTCTATGCTTGGTTGGAGCGGTTCTCTTGCGCTACTAGCTGGTGCTTCTGGGTTGGCCACACTGGTTGACGTGTTTGCCAGGTCATTGGCGACTTCATCTCTTAACCTTTTTAGTATGGGCTCTGCTAGGAGGTTTCTGGTTATTATGTTCCTGCGTTGGGTTGCTATCCTTTCTATACCGATGTCCAGGTGTGGGTACTGTTGTGCGAATTTGGCGTGAAGTGTGGGTCTGTAATTTGTCATGTCTGTTTCTAGCTTTGTAATCGTATAGTAGGTTGCGCATGATGTAGGTGTTCATATCTATTGTCCATGAGATGCGCTGGCGTGGTCTTTTAGCCCTGGTGGTTGTACCTATATTAGGCTGCAAAGCACTTTGGGCCGTGTTGGTTCTAGTAGCCGTACAGTTGTAGGCACCGCTACAACTGCCGGCACCTCCAAGAAGAGACTGTTGCATATTTTTTGAACAGACGCCTCTGCTTAAAGTCCGAATGCGGTTCTGATTCAAGAGCGCGACAACCGATTCTCCATTCATATTTTGATTATGGTTCATTTCATCATAGTTTGAGATAGCCTTTTTCACGTCGCTGGTTACGAGAGGTGTATATATATATATTAGACATACAATACCAATCAAATCATTTGACATTTGGAGAAATAATTGCATAAGTGAAATTTTCTCACAGGTTGTCTGGTATAAAAAATGGGATAGATCACATAAAAATTTCAAGAGCATTGCAGAATACAAAAGAGATTTGAAGGATTTTTATAGACACTTTGTGTTATTGAACATAGATAAATGTTTTTCAACATTTGCCATAATGTGCAAGATGGTTTATGCTTCAAACATACAGAAATTTCTTGATAATACAGAGCAATACACAAATCTGGGTACAAGCTCTACTCCTATCTTCAAACACATACAGGGTGCTTTTGAGAAACTCAAAGCTATCCAATCTCCAATCAACTTCCCATACATAACGCTTACTGTTAAATTTCATAAAGATCCAATTGGTTTTCACACTGTTACATGTGCTACTAGCTCTTATAGTGTTAGAGCTGGTAAACTGCTTCTTCGAACACTTAAAGAGATTTATGTTAAAATTGCCTTAAATACTTTTATTTTAAAAAAATAGTTTTATACTTTTAAAGAATTTGAACTCCAGTGATAGGAATCCCACTTTCATTAAGTGCTTTGATTTTGAGGATCTATTTAACCAAATCAATTTAAGAGACCTATATCGTGTGTTATTAGAATTATTTACAGAGTATGATATAAAATCAATTGACAAAATTTCGTTTGTAAAACTGCTAAACTTCTGTCTTAAATATAACGTGGTATATAATGGCACTGGTTATTATAAACAGGTAAGAGGGCTTTCTCAAGGGGGAGTGTATTCTTCTTTAGCTGCAGATTTATACTTACATAAATATGAAAATTTGTCTTCACCAAGAACGGATCTATTTTTTGGCAGATATATAGATGATATAATCTGTATAGTTTATGGTATGGAGCATCAATTGGACCTTGATTTTTATCCCTCACGATTAACACTGAAAGATACCTCTGTATCTAGAATTCGAGTTCACATTTTAGATTTACTTATTACTATCAATGAAAATAATAGATTTGTCTTTCAAATATGCGATAAAAGAAAACAATTTTTATTTGCTTTTGTTCAGTACTTGCAATATGACACATGTCTCAGAAAACATGTTATAAAAAATTTGATTTTAGGTGAACTCTTCAGACAGAAAGTGCTTTCAAATAGTGTTGAAGCCATTTCTGAAGGCTTGCGATCTTTTAACAAATGTTTGGTTTTAAATGGTTTTCCAATGAACTATATAAATAGGACATTTGCAAATTTCATCGCTAGAAAGAAATCTTAAATGTTTCTTATAAAGAATAATCATTGCAATTAAATACATCTAATCGCAGTTCTCAAATGTAGATGGAAGCACCTGTTCATCACTTCCTTTGGATAGCTGGTATTTCTTGGTTTATAAGATGTGGCAACACTTTCAAAACGGCCCTTGACTGATCATGTGCTATCTTTTTAGTTTAATTTCTACATTATTGCTATTATAAGGTAATTTAACCACTTCCTAGTTTATTATTTATAAAATATGCTTGCAAAAACTCTGCTAAAAATGTTTAAAAATAAAAAAAATTCTGACACTGAACAAATTCATCTATAGTTTTTTGCATCTGTGGTATTGCTTGGACTGGGTTTGTTGAATTGCTACTTGTAAGTTATTCAACAGTGTTATTGTGATGTGAGACGTAAATACGACTTTCTATTTCTTTCTATTTTTTGTCTTTTTCAAACAAAAAATGTGTTTTAATCTCTGCCTGGCCCTGCGGTGGCGCAGTGTGGTAACGCGTTCTCCTAGTGCGCCGCTAATCCGGGTTCGACTCCCAGCAGTGCAAAAAGAACGCTTACTCAGAGATCTCATAAAGATCGCACTGCTCACTGTAGTCCGGGGTTTGGTTCCCTAGGCCTTAAGAGGTTCGGATTCCTCGGAAAACAGTAGGTCCCGGCGCAGCATGACCACTGTAGTCTTTGAGCCGTAAAACCAAAAAGAAAGCGAAAGCTCTGCCACATGGATGGTTATAAACAAACAGGTCTTATCTGTATAATATTGCATTGAATGGGGAATGTTGGATCCTTAAAACATTGTTTAACCCATGATTATTGACTCATAACGCCAATCAATGTTTGTACATAGATTGTTACAATTAATTCTTTTCTAATTCAGACCAACTATGATCTGTCTAAATTTATTGATTCTTCATTTATATATATATTACAGTAAAACCTCCCTACAACGATATCCGATATAACAATAAATCTCTCTCTGTTTAATGATGTTGTAGAGAGGTTTTACTGTATAATGAACCCTCCCCTGTAACAATAACTCCCTCTACAACGATAATTTTTCTCAGTCCGTATAATAGTGTTGTAGAGAGGTTTTACTGTATAATGAACCATCCCTATAACAACTCTCTCTATAAGGATAATTTTTCTCGGTCCGTATAATATTGTTATAGAGAGGTGTTACTGTATAATATATATTACAGTAAAACCACCCTACAACGATATCCGATATAACGATAAATCTCTCTCTGTTTAATGATGTTGTAGAGAGGTTTTACTGTATAATGAACCCTCCCCTGTAACAATAACTCCCTCTACAACGATAATTTTTCGCGGTCCGTATAATATTGTTGTAGAGAGGTTTTACTGCATAATGAACCCTCCCCTGTAACAATAACTCCCTCTACAACGACAATTTTTCTCGGCCCGTATAATATTGTTGTAGAGAGGTTTTACTGTATACACACACACACACACATGTATATATAAAACCGAGGGTCTTCAAAAGACACAACTCTAAATTTCTTTTATAAAAAAAATTCCTTTGCATTTTAAATGTGAGCTAATGTCAGTTGTATAATAAAATAAAGTCGATAGTATTAATACGAGAGAGTGCTATATTAAACGGATAAGATTTTTAAAAGCTTGATGTATTAAACTTGTTTACTTTCAAAAATTTCAAGAGGTTAGAGAGTCATTCCATAAAGTATACTGAAAAATATAAAGAAAAACCCATCACTACAGCCATTGTTCATCCAGTACAGAATGAAAAAGCCTCCTCGGCATGTTTCCAACTAAGCCGCCCTTGGGCGTTTTGTTGCGAATTTGGTCAAATATATCGAATAATTTCATCAACCCACCTTCGGTTTTTTTCCTTGGGCGTTTAATATCTGGTGGATTTCATTCTAGGACTCTTTTGATCCATCTGCTGTCAGTTCTTCTGGCTACATGGCCTACCTATTTCCACTACAAGCGTTTTACGTTTTTAATGGTGTCATAAACTGTGGTTTTTCACTGATTCAACTTCGTCTTTCGATCTCATCGAGCTTTATACTAAGCATCTGTTGAACCATGTTTCTTTGTACCGTTTGCAGCATGTATGTACAGTCGAATCCTCTTATATCGAGCTTGTGTATGCAGGGTGGTCCTAAACTCTACCGACAAAATAAGAGGAGTTGTTGTGAACAACTAATAAGGAATATTTGCCCATATCCCCGTGTCCGCAAAGGGGACGGTTTGGCTGTAGAGCGTAACTACAGTTTACGTCCATCACGTTGCTACGTAGCCAATTGCATGAATTAAATGCAATTTTTGATACATAATTTAAGTAAATGAGCTAATAATACAAAAGGGACAAAGAAATCCGGAATTCAGTTTCCTGTTCCTGATCTGTGTTACTATGTAGTGAAAATAAGCCTAAAACTGCCTTTTTTAACACACTGGAAAAGAGTTAAGAACTGCCAAGTATGTGCGACAGGTAAAGAACATGAAATAAACAATTTTTGTTCAGTGCCTTTTCCCCCCAAAAATTAGTCATTCAGTCACTAGAGTGAATTTAGTGTTTACATCCACCGTGTTCAAGGTTTCCACAAGTGGTTACAACGCGCCATTTTGAGAATTTTTAAAATTATTTAATGACAACGAACGTCCGGGCTCTCTCTGGCTACTTTCTAAAATCGGTCAAATTCACCGGAATTGCATGTGTGGAATCCGCAGCCTCAGTTGTGACCATGGATATATATTATTCCGGTGAATTTTTAAGGGGCATATGCTGGCCTTAGTGTTAAGGTTTTATTTGGATTAATAGGCTGTTGATTTGACAGATTAAGTACAGAGCTCGGATTTAATCGAGTAAAAATCAAGACGCGAGTGTCAGAACGTTTTCTTCAGAAAACCTGTCATTGGCGAAGACAATTATGTCACTTCCCTGAACCCTCTTCTATTGGTCGGTCTCTGGCCCGTGGCGAGCGGATTGTTCTGCTGTCCGGGCTGGCCGGTGTCGGTTCCAGCTCGCTTAAGACGAAGTGTTTGGGACATTCATTTTGGCCGCCGGGCGGTGGTGGATCGATGTCTGCTTCTGCTATTCTGGGACCGGACTCCGCCCTCCCTCGTAATTCGGACTTCGTCGCTAGGGCCGTGCTTGGCCTTCTTTACATGACGGGATTTCGTCATCGTTTTCGTCCGCTGCGGTCGCTTGGGGGCCAGCTTTCGCCAACGGTGGATGATACTTTGGCATATTATGCCTGTCCGGATTATGCTGATCTCGTGCGCCCTGGTTGCGGGGAATGTTTTATGCCTGTTCTCTGCCGCTCGCGGCACCACACCCAC
>QLNU02003166.1:0-12208 GCA_006491805.2 Dysdera silvatica | reverse complement strand
GTTTTATTATCTCTACAGGATTTGAGTGACTAGGTCACTTTAACCAAGGTAGAATGATTTCTTGGTTTTATTTTCATCACCCCTAAATTCACACTATTAGACAGTCAAGAGACGGTTCGTTCTGACGTGTATGTTATGCTGGATTCATTCAAGGTTTAAGTGTAAAAATGAATTGCAAAACACAGAAGTCGTCACATTTAGAAAAAAAAGAAAAAGAAATTCTGAACAATATAAATTATGCAAAGTTGAATAAAACAGAATTTATTGTAAGACTCGAGCTTGGAAAGAGTACTTTATCGACAATCTCAAAAAATCGTTTAAAGTGGAGACTGCCTCTGTAATCAATTAGTTTGAGTATATAATAATTTGTACATATAGTAAAGCAAGTATTTTGACGAATGATGTCCTTTACATAATATAAACTTTAAAGGTCTTTATATATCAGGGTTGTCCAATATACGGCCCGGGAGACACAATCCGGCCCGCTGACAACTGCTTGGAATAAAATAAAAATTCCCAAAACAAAAATTTTATTTTATTTTTTCAGAAATAAGGAAAAACCGCTAGGACAGCATGCATGGGAGACACCTTTCCATATGGTAGTTGAACAAAGAAATAGTCAAAAGAAACTGTAAAGAATACTTTTAGTAAGTTTGTTTTTTTTTACGACTCGCTGAAACCGCTGGCCCGCGAGATTCGTGAAAATATTTTAAGTGGCCCGCTGCCTACAAAGGTTGAACAACCCTGTTATATATTATTTTTAATTTTGTTAGTTTATTGTGTTTTTTCAAGACAATATCTTATAAGCGAAATTTAAATTGAAATACTTGATTTTATTGGAGAATCATTAATAAATTATATGATCTGTTTTTTAATAAAATAACTATTTTTACTTTAAACTATTATTATAGACATTAATTAATATAATATTTTTGCATATGAGTACTAAAAGTACGGTAAGCAAACGCCTATATTTATTGTGCTTACAAGACAACAATTTGAACGGATGTTACCAGCACTAGTGGTAGTATAAAATGCAAAAGACATAATATTGTCATCAAGCTGGGCTTTATATACCTGTTATATAAACTCACATATAACTTTCCACACTGGCTATGAATTAAAATGCTGAAAAGTTTTGTTTTGTTTTATTGTATTGATATTCTCAATATTACCATACCTTTTAAACCAACGGTCGCCAACCTTTCGGATCTCACAGACCACTAAATTCATAATTTTAAATCCTACAGACCACATTTCGTGAATTTAGTGCAATATAAAGGCAAAAATTGTCATTCAGAATGTAAGAATTTCTTAAAATATTATTTTTGTTTTATTACTGATAAAACATTAAAAATGCAAATAATGTCCAGATTTTCCTGCCGGCCACCAGTGGTCCTTGGACCACCGGTTGGCGACCGCTGTTTTAGTCCTAAAAACAATATTAGAAATGTATGTTATGTACACTGAATTATCACAATTTTATAAAATGGAACATTGCGCACACTTTGGTTTCGATTTAAGTTCCGTAGAAGAATATACATAAATGATAATGTTAGCGACGAAGGAAAGGTGCCAAAGCACAAATTTGGGCGATCAATGACGTCGCCAATCATACCGATATTTGACGGGCGAAATATTTATTGAAGGGCTTCCCAACTTCTGACTTCCTACCGAATGCAGCCTCTATCCCTAACTAAAAAAAAATTAATCGACCATTTCATATTTTACTTGAACAAAAATAAGGCAAAAATCGTTTATTATGTTTCGTAGAGGCAGAAGTTTGACTTATTTTGAAAACTGTTTCTCAAATATTAAATGAAAAAATAAAGACCCTCTCATTGACCACCTACTAGTTGAATTCAGCAGCAGTTGAAAAAATTTTTCGATGTCCGTGAGTTTTTTCAAATGGACACTACAACCCAAAAGGCTTTTTTAAAGCATACAAGTTATGAACTGAACTTTACTGCCCATTAATCATGGAGCAAAATACTTTTACTGTCGAAGTTGCCGGAATCAGAAGGGAGACACACATCCCGAATCACAGAGCAGAATGCATTGACATTTATAAAGATGTTCTTGTTCAAGGTACGTTCACACTCTATTATTATGTTTTTATTTTTATAATGGTTTAATAATTTATTTTCAAATAGTTCTTCCAAGACATTTGTGCTTTAATACGAAAGTTTGCGAGCCATAAAAGCAAAAACGGAAGAAAATGATTGTTCTTATTTTAAAAGATTTTGGTTTTGTAAAACGAAAGAAACAATAGTCAAACAATGATGATGTTAGACAACAAAACCGTGCAAAATATAAATAAAATAATGATGAAACAATGAATGGTGCAGTCATAAAATTTAATAACTTGTAAACGTTTCTGGATGGCTGAAGTATGACATTTGTAAAAATGTCGTCAGCGAAATGAAAGTTTTAAATCCATCACATACAATTACAATATAAAAAAATAAATTATAGCCTTGAAACTAGAGTTAAATGAATAATATAAATAATTGAGCTTAATAAGGAAGTATTATTAAATTGCATAATCGACATGCTTACTAAATATTTAAAAATACATGCCCAAGAATTTGATTTCTAGAAATTTTATTAATATTATATTGATTGCCAATTATAAATAATGTTATATATATATAACGGTGCAGGCCGGGCTTTCTATTTATGAAGCAAATTAATATTTGCTGCACGGATAGAAAGGCGGAAGGGGAGGGCTAATTCACCAACCCGTCTAGCCAGCGTGGTGAAATTATGGCCACCACGAAAAAGAAAAGATCAAATGGGACATTGTAGGACTCAGTGAAGTTAGAAGAAAAGGTGAAGAGTTGGTGGAACTGAAAAGCGGACATTTGTTTTATTATAGAGGAACGGAAACTGGAAGAACAAGTGGTGTTGGCTTCTTAATCAACAAAAGAATTAAAGACTGTCTTCTGGAAGTTGAAAGTACATCAGATCGAGCAGCGAGGCTTGTTGTTCAACTAACCCAGCGATACCAACTTCAAATAGTACAGGTATATGCACCAACATCAAGCCATACCGACGAAGAGGTTGAAGAATTTTATGAAGAAATCAAAGAGTTACACACCAAAGGGAAACAACATATCAAGCTCATCATGGGGGATTTCAATGCAAGAATTGGACAACAGGAACAAGGAGAGACATCGGTTGGTAAATACGGATATGGGGAAAGGAATGAACGTGGCGATCAACTCATCGAATTTGCAGAAGCTGAAAACCTTAGCATCATGAATTCATTTTTTAAGAAGAAACCGCAAAGAAAATGGACATGGAAACACCCAAATGGGGGAACTAGCGAAATTGACTATATCCTGGCAAACAAGAAATCAATTATTGAAGATTGCAGCGTACTGAACAGATTTAATACTGGAAGTGATCATCGAATGGTGAGATGTAAAGTGCACTTAAATACTAAATTAGAACGACAGAAGCTCATTAGGAAACAAGTAAGTAAGAGGGTGGATCTAATGAAACTGAAAGTAAATACCGAGGCATTCAAGTTGGAATTAAAAAATCGCTTTTCTGCACTGGAAGGACTTATTGATGAAAGTGATATCTCAGAAGCAAATGAAAACATTGTTAAGACAATAGTTGAAACTGCTGGGGAAATTGGTGGTGTAACCTGTAAAAAGCACAATAGCAAATTATCTGAGAAGACGAAACAGCTCATGAAAAGGCGAAGAGATATGAAGGTGGACAATCAAAATACCAGTTCCAGGATTGAGTACGTAGAACTTTGCAAAACTTTGCGCAAAAACATGAAAGAAGATATAAGAAAATTCAATTGTGAGTTAGTAAGGAAGGCCATTGAAAGCAACAAGAGCCTTAGGGTTGTTAAAGGGAGTTTGTCTATTGGGAAGAAACACATCATTGCATTAAAAGGAAAGGATGGTATCGTAGAGGATGGAAATAGGTTTCAGTGCTTGTTCACGGATTGTTTGCCTAACTTGCTTACGAAGTGTATCTTTCTGCAGCAAAAAAACGGCTTCAGGTGTGCTGGGCTGTTGATAGGAAGTCCGCACGCCAGTTGTAATTTAGCTCAGTGAGAATTATAGGCCGGCACACCAGCCACCATTTTCCTGCACACTTCCAGTTTCATTTACCTTGGCAATAAAGGTTTTCCACTTTAGAGCAATGATCGCTATTTTGGCATAAAAATAATGAACACTTCGCGATTACCCGACGAAAGTAAAGATTGGCGCAAATTTTAAGATGTCGCCAATAAATACAATTTGCAACCCTAGCTTAGTTTTCGATTAATGCAAAACTATAATGTAAATAATCAAAACAAACTTTACGCTGCAAACATTCTATGTTTATTCCTCGAATGATTAGAACAATTCCCAGTGGAACACTCGTCCATTTCACCCTATTTTATTAAAAATAACACGCTTGTAAATCACTCAACTTCAACACAGCAATGAATGGGATCATGTGATGCAATGACAGGAAAATGGTGGCTACGCTCTCTTTCCTAGGAGCCTTAATTTGTGGTTCCATTTTACTGACCGTTCACAGACCAAGCATAAGTTTATTCAGAAGTGGTCGCTAGTATGAGAAGTAAGTTACGAACCGTATGACTGCGATATTATTGTTTCTCGCCAATGTCAAATCCATGATATTGTTGCCGTGTATAGTCGCCACATATTTCATATTGAAATTTGTCCCCACGAAGTTTATAAATGCGCCGTTAGTCAGCACGTCAATGTTGAAGTCACTGGTCAACAGAATGGGTCATCAACATCAAATTCGAGCCAATCTTTAATATTTTCCTCGTCGCCTTCTTCACATTCTTTAATGAGCCCAGCCATTTCTGATACAAATTGGCTGTTTGGTGGCTCTTCAAGAGCGGTGAAAGGCTCATCTGATGGAAGGAATTTATTCCAAGCTTTTGCTAGAGACGTGCCCTTGTCAGTAGACAAGCTTCTACTACCACGTACACAGAATCTTTCAAGTTAATTTCGGTGTGCACTTGCTGAATAGTTTATTCAACCGTTATATTAATATTAATATTCCCACCGTTAGTGGAACTACATAGCGCAAATTTGAATTTGCCGACTGGAACGCTTTCGGTTAACCGACGTTTCGGCCGATCGGTATTCGGATAATCGATGCTCTACTGTATACGCAATATTCGCAGATAAGATCAAAGAAGTATATGAAAGATATTTCACATGGAAATATGTAAAAAACAAGATGCACACAAAGAGACGCCTTGATAGGGAAATAATTAATAATGTAAGATTAAGAAATAGACTGTGTAGTAGGTTTATTGGAATAAAATAATGAAATAAATACCTTAAAAAAATTAAAAATGTAAGAAATGTAATAACTAAAACGATACGAAAAAGTAAAAGGGGTTCTTTACAAAGAATTTAATCATGATTGATATAAAGAAAAAATAAACAAATTTAAATAAAACATTGGTAAAGAAAAAGGAAAAGAAAGGGGGAATGAAACAATTAAAAATTCAAGATGAACTAATTACAGATAAAAATAAATTATCTCCTATAATCAATAAATATTTTGTAAAACTTGCTCAAATAAAATTGTTGTAAATAAGGGTATTAATGCAAAATTTAGAGAATATATGGAACATGATGCCAAACTGTGTATGTAGAAAATATAGAATACGTTGAATTGTTGGTGAGTTAAGAAAAGTAAATATAAATAAAGGACCAGGTAGTGAAATAAAATGCATTGAAAAACAGTAAGAGAATGTGCTGTCCTATTAGCTAAACCAGGGTTGTCAAATCTTTTGGGGCAGCGGGCCACTTAAAAATTTTTCACGGTTCTTCGGGCCAGTGATTTCCTGTAAAGCAAAAAAACGAAAAAAAAAAATCAGCAGCAGCAGCTACACCATGCTGCCTGCGGTTTTTCTGAAAAAAAAAAATCTAAAATTTTTGTTTTGGATTTTTTTTTTTTTAATTCTAAACAGTTGTTGCGAGCCGGATTATGGCCCGCCGGCCGCATGTTGGAAACCCCTGAGTTAAATCATTATTAATAATCTCCAATGAACCTTTAACCATTGAAATAATCCCAGGTGAGATGAAAGTGGCAAAAATAGTACCAATTATCAAAAAAGGAAATAAGGAAAGAATTGAAAATTATAAACCCATACTATTAAATCAGTATTTTCGAAAACAGTTAAAAAGTTATTATACAAAAGGATAATGCAATTTCGTAATAAATTTAATATTTTGCATAAACATCAATACGATTTCAGAGAAGGCAGATCCAAAGAGGAGCCACTATTGAGAACTGTGGGAATACTGAAAGAGACATTTAAGAACAAAGAAATTGGAATTTTTTCGATCTCAGTACGGCCTTGACATATTAGAGAGATACTGCGATATGGAGTTTATGCTTATGGAGTATTTGCTTATGGAGTTTAAGCCACCATACCCCACCTAGGTCAAATAAATTGCTTTTGCAAATCTCATAGATCGAAATAATTTTACAATGATCATTTATAGCGTCTACAAAGGTAACGTTTTCTCTTTGAGTTACCAAAAATGCGGTAATGAAATTTTTTACGTCTATTTTGTGCTGCCATCTATACGTAATCGAAACAATTAAAATGGAGATATGTTTCTAATTGTCTGATACCAGAATATTCACGAACGAAACTTGGACTTTCTAGCATCTGTTGCTTTGGCCCTAGGCTGTGGAATCGTCTACTTAAATCTATTTATCCCTTTGCTCAATATGAAAAACTTATCCACAGATATCCACTGGATAGAGAATTATGATATCACTACATTTTTATCAATTTATATCTTCCATGCCTATACTAATCGACTAGCTCTTTTATTGTATTTATTTATTACTTTCACTAATTATACTCAATTTTTGGCAGCAAGGGCCTTGCCCCTCAAAGTCTTTACCCTTTGCTGCCCAGACGGATTAACTTAGCTAGTAAATTGTACATGATTATCACATGATATAAAAAATTTGAATCCATCAGAATAAAGTTTGATTTGATTTGAAATTGTGCATGATCATATTTAAAGCTACATATTCCCACGAGTTCTATAATTTTTCATCTAGGACAGCACCTACACTGTATGCCCAAAAGTATCCGGGCACTTTGGATTTTTTATTTTTTTTTTTCGAATTTCTAAGAAACTACTCCGCCAATTTTTCTCTAACTTTAAAGATATATAGAATATGCTTAAATGCACATTTTCCAATAAAGTCCAGCAGTTCCAGCTGTGGAAACCCTCGCCGGGAAAGCCCCCGCACCCGACGACGTCAGATGAACACCCCCAACTCGAGGTTTCGCAAAAATCCTGTAGGATTCTGGTAGAGGTTTTATGATGTTTATTGCACGACTCCTCAAACAGTAGGTTTCCCATGATTCTAGAAAAAGTCTACTCCCCAGATTCGTCACATTTTGATGGAATATTTTCATCGAATGCCAATCTGGTTCGTGACCCTCTCTGAAGACATGTTCAGCCAACTGGTTTGAATTGTCTCCCCGAGCTACCGCACGCACATGCTCCTTCCCTCGTAGACGTATTGATCTTCCCGTCTGTCCAACATACACCGTATCACAGTCTCCACACGGTATTTGGTATTTACCAAATACCGTGTGGAGACATATCTTTCGCGCATGCACAGTAAAAAATTCTTTTCTTCAAATGCTCATATCTCATCATATATTCAATATATTAATTCCTAACTTAAGTATAATATTTTTCTTGTACGCTGACAAACGTTCTGTATGTTTCGTGAAATTTGTCTGAAAATTGTGAATATTATAAGCAAAAACATGCGACAAAATTTGGGTTTTCTTAAAAAAACGTTTCTATCTTCATGAATATACATGGTTGCTTTACGAAAATGCACACAATCATTAAGCATAGCTGGTTAAATATTTTCTCAAAGTTACAAATAATTTCCAGCTGTTTATGATACAGGGTGATCAATATATTTTTTCACTTTGTCAATATGTGGGTGGTTTCTTAAATGCATGCCACCGATTTTTTTAGAAATTCAAAAAAATTAAAAAATCCAAAGTGTCTGGATACTTTTAGGCATATAGTGTATGTTCCAACGTGAGTTAATAGCCATAACACATTTATAGATACAATTAAAGCAAGCCTAATCCAGTGTCCATTTATTTTTATTTTAACAACAAGGATCATGCTACGTCAGGACCTACAATTGTCCGTGGAATAAAAACTGTTCAAGGTCCACGGAACACATAACCCCTGGCTTACAGTGAGCAGGAAAAACAATGCAAGTTACATGGTACCAATGGAATCAAAGCCAGGGTGAACAGCACGACAGACGAATATGTTATCTTTATGTAACCATATGACTTGTAAAACATTCACGGAATGCAGAGGCGGATTAAGCTTATTGGGGGGTCCCTGGCGGTAAAAATTTCGATGCCCTGAGACCCAACCTCCAAAAAAACAAAACAAAACTGTGTAAGGAACTGAGGAATTTTTCATAAAGATTTTAGTATTAGATTTTCAGTGGGTTGCTTAAACCGGCAATATTTAGCTAACAATAAGCTCAACGTTTAAAATAAAAATCAGATATTTATTCAAAAAATTTAATTGTAATTTATCCGGGTGCTTAAAAAATGTTTTCTATATGAATTTTTGTCTTGATTTCTCTTTGGAAAATTCATTAATTATTTTTGAAGTATCTACTTTATCAAAAATTTCTTGTTCTATGCATAACATGACCAATGTATATGTATATATATATATTCAGGAGACACCTATTGACGATGATGACGAGGTACAGAATTCACCTCCTGTTCCCGCTTTTAAAGGGACACTTTTTCTGTAATCGACATATTAAGATCCTTTGTTGAATCTTGCAAATCAATGTCTGAAAACATTTTTAAGACTATTGTTGATTTAGAGACTCATGTTCTAAGTGAAATTTTTGCATCGAAACGGCAAGGAAAAATTATAATCTTTTTTAATAAAATATAATTTTTAAAGGTATATACGTGTTAAACTTTCTTTTAATCACAGTTTATAGCAATTACAGCATTTTGAATGATTTTAAAACGTATTATTGAATTCAAGTGTAGTAATGAATTAATTATTCTATAACTTGAAGTTTTGCCTGCTTCCCTGGAGGTTCGACTTATGGAAGTTGGACTGTATATATATATATACACAGATGATAAGTATTAAAATGAGTGCCTAGAGTCAAATCAAAGTCGTTCTTCTCCTCAGCTTTTTATTAGAGAGATGGCATTATTGTGGGTTTCCGCTATTATATTCATTTAATTCTAATTCCATTTATTTAGTTACACATCGTGAAACTACAGTTATGATTAGAGCCTGGCCACACTAAAAAACCAGCAAAATATCATGATAATATGCACTAAAAGATCTCAAAATATCCATATATGTGCAATACGAATGAATAAATATGTATCTAAATTTTTTGAACGCATGAAAATCTTATGTCCTGTATTTTAAAACGAATAGATTTATTATTAACAGTCAAGTAGAAAAATTCGATATACATTAAGTCATATGTTTTATATATCACAAATTCTACGACCATATATCACAATGTCTATCTTGTTGTTCTAAACAGTTAAGCTTTATCTTCTACCACATGACATTTTTATGGCCAAAAGGGCCCTTTCCAGATTTGTTTTTTTGTGGATTTACAGCTCAAGAACTACAATGGTCATGCTGCACCGAGACTTTCTCATTTCCAAGGAACTGGATCCTTTTAAGGCCTAGGGAACCAAACCTCAGACGACATTGAGCAGTCGACCTTTATGAGATCTCTCAGCAAATGTTCTTTGCACCGTTGGGAGTCAAACCTGAATTAACGACACACTAGACCAGGGGTGGGCAAATGTGGCTCCGAGAGCCACATGCAGCTCTTGTTGGAAATTTAAATCCCCCCCTCTTTTATTTCAGGAATTTTTTTACGAGTCTTGTTAAACTGACTAAAAAAAAGAGAATCGGTTAATGAAGAGTAGAAGTCATACGTAATCGCTTTGAAAGTAGATCTTCTGTTGTGTCAATAGGTCCGTCCAGGTGTTATTATTAAATTTTGAAATAATTCTTTTGTATTTTTTCCTCTTAATTATTATTTCTTATATGTATACTTTACATAACATTTAAGATGTGTGTACAATATGTAACTATGATGTGGCTCTTTAAAATATATGATAAATTGGAATGCCGCTCCCATTGACCTCATGCATGCCCACCCCTGCACTAGACGAATGCATTACCACACTGCGCCACAGGAGGACAGCCCTTTCCAGAGCTACAAAGATATCAAACAGCACTTATAAATTGTTGCGGGTTGTCTATTACGGATAGTTTATTGATGGTAAACCCATGTCTATCGCTGAGGGAAAACGAGGTGGAATTTTAGAATAAGTGTTTGTTTTAATCTGATCTTCAGTCAATTGCAAGCTAAGCAAAGTAAAACTCATCTTCGGTTTTCTTAATAAGGAGGGTGGCTATAATTCAGCTACGACAACATTTGCACGACCTAAGACACAAAAACGTGCACGTTTACAAATTCTGTTGCCTTTCCGTTCAGATAAGAAGTAAGAGGGAAGTTTAAATGTTGTAGTGAAATTTTTTAGATGAGGAAATAATAAAATTCTTAAAATTACTAAAACCCTTCAAATATACATTTGGTTTGGAAATTCATCGTTTTTATGCATTTATATGCACAAACACTAAAAACAACTAAAATATGCAATCGCGTATGTGCATATGCAGTTGCATATAATCCGGGCTCTAGTTATGACAGTAGCATTTAATCTTTCTGCACTCATTTTTGAACTAATAGGACTTTTAATTAGCTTCAATTTAATAAAAGAACGTTCTGTACTTATATGCATAAAATACGTGGATATAATACTAAGTACTGAATCTTTCGCTTTTTGCGTTGTGGCAGTTTTAAACTAGGAATCTCTCGAGCTCATGGTCCCTGGCGGCCATCATGTCCGTCAGCCGCCTAATCAGCCACCGATGGAATGGAGGGTTGGTTGGTTGTATTTTTATGGTGCAAGGGTTATTCTGCACCAAAGAAGGTGGAATGGAGGGGAAAGAAAGAGAAAGCACGAAATAATAATACAAAAAGCTATATCTGCAAATAATAACAAAGGTATGTTATAGTTGAAATAAAACTATGTTTCAGTAAACTCAGAGTTTATAAACGCCTATGTGACTATCGCTATGATAGTACACAGAACATCATAGTGATGGTTAATTTTATTGGAAACATGACTTAACACATCCTGAAGATTAGCTAATGTCATTCTATTATGAAATTTCTGTTTTCACTGTGAGCTTTGGGACGAGGACAGCTGAGGTTGTGTTAAGCAAGGACCTTGGTTAAGCCGGGACTCAAGGGATCTGAACATCTAACGTCAGGGGAATCTAACACTGAATGGCACGTTCCATTATACCAAGGGTGGGGAGGGGAACCTTCTCATGTTGGAAGGCTGCATTCAAGAAATTTCATTTAGATGCAGGGATGTAGCAATTAAAAAAATATGGGGGTTCAAGTAGTTTTTAACAGACCATGTGATTTGGCGTTAAATGGAACAATGTACTTTGCCCACTCCATGTGGGGAGGGCTTGAGACCCCTTTCCTGCACCACCGATTAGATATTATTAGAACTCCATTTAAACAAAATCAACCATTGCACTTACTATTATTTTAGTAGATATTCATTCAATGCTTTCTGTGAAAATTTTCATATTCGCTTTCTAATGTCGTCGGGCCAATATTGGGCATACAAAATTCATGGTCCCCACTCTTTTGTCCTGATGAAATTCAAGGACTTCTTAAAGACTTTTCAAGGACCAATTTTTTTTTTCAAGAACCTTATATTGTCAATTACAATATACTCGTACATAAAACTTAACTAAAAATACAAGACATTATAAGCATAATACTGAAATTAGACTGTTTAATTATGTTGTCAACTTGCATACTGCCAGCAAAAGCTCTCCTTGTATCAACCATGCTCAGCAGGCGGGGGCACGTCCGAAGCACTATCGGCTTCGTTCTGTAAATAAGCAGAAACGTCCTTTTTCCCCCTTCTTTTGCCAAAACTTGATAAAAAGTTTTGAGAAAAATGCCAAGGTTTTTTCAAGGACCAACCATATTTTTGTCAGTTTTCAAGGGCCCTGACTTGACAAAAAAACTCAAG
>QLNU02003165.1:0-15086 GCA_006491805.2 Dysdera silvatica | reverse complement strand
ATCTGTTATTATACCTGTTATTCTGTTATTACTCTTAATCTGTTATTATACCTGTTATTACCTAGTCTGTTATTATACCTGTTATTCTGTTATCCTTTCAAGTCATCTGTTATCAATTGTCAAATTTGTTATAAATCAAGCAGAAAATTTTTTAACAGTTATGCTTATATATAAACTTAAGGTTCTAAAGCGCATGCGTGGGTGACTGTATTATCCGTTACATATGAACTAAATAGGAAAGTAGAGGCTCAAACGCCGCAATTGTAACCTTTATAGAACAGAGAACCTTCAGATGGCATGATGAATCCAAATAAATAAATAAATAAATAAAATATCCAAGTACAGATATGCAAATATAGACATTTACTAAATTTTTCAGGTTCAAATCAAGATTAAAATAACGCTTTCAAAAACGAGTTAAGAAAGTAAATAAATAAACAATTAACACCAGATTCTTGAAAGAAAATTAAGAATTCCTAGACTCAGGTCTACCTAGCTAGCCTACATATAAGCTCGGCACTATTACTACTGCGCAAAAAGAATTGTATCTCTATAATACATAAAAACTCCCGTCAATAGAATATCGCCAAAACCATTGCGAAAAAAGAAAATGTTGCCATTCCCTTTCACGACGAAGAACATCTCGTTTCCGTGACATTTTGCTCACGAGGATTTCCCCAGAAACTTTATTTTCGTGATTTCGTATCACGCGATACATACGATATTTTCGGAAGTTGCATGGATAGAGACGAAATCAACAAGTGCACGAAAATTTCTACGATATCGCTCTTGCAAAATGTCCCACTTTAGACGTACGAGCTATATATAGTTCGTTCACGAAAAGTTGTCCGGTGGAACAGTTAGAAAATAACGGTATCTGATGTCACAAACGGCCTAGCCGATTACAGCAGAGGGGAGGACGTCATTTCGGAACTGGTTTTTGGCGCAGATAAACGTTCGCTAAAAATTAGTTCTGAAATGAAGTCCTCCCCTTTGCTGTAATCGGCTAGGCCATTTGTAACATCAGCTTCCGTTATTTTCTAACTGTTCCATTGGACAACTTTTCGTGAACGAACTATGTTATTGTGAAGGGAATAGCGATATATTGACGCTACATAAAAACTATGCAAAACGGTAGATAAATATGAAATACTATTGAAATAACCGTGCCAATTATGGCGCTAAGTAGAAGACATGAAAGGTCGACAACAACGTTATGAAGTCAGTTGCTGATGTTGAGTACATCGTATCGAAACGTTTCGCACAGACGTTGTTGTCTTTCGTCAGGAATCGACTGGATGATCTCCATGTGAACACGGAGTGATGCTATTTCAAACCGCTGCTGGTTGTTTGATAACAGCGAAACCTACTGGCGGGTATATTTCGGAAGCCTACAAATGAAGGGAAACATCCGAAAGAGTGGAGGATATTAGTGAGTGGAGTTTAATGGGGGTTTTCGCGTATTACTAAAATCAGGAGTAGATTTATGATCATTAACGAAGTTTTCTGACCAGTGGCGGTTCTAGACAAAAATATTTTGGGGGGGCCATGGCCCTGGCCTGGAACTGACACTGGTTCTGACTACTCATAAACATGGGAAGCTTCTCGGAAAGTTCGTTATTAAACTGTCAATTTTCGCAAGTCAACTGACAGATCGTCAGTGTTTGCAAAAAATGACTTAAAACACATATCGCACCGAGCAGATGAAGAAAGCAATTTCTTCACTTCCGCTTAACGGACAACACCCACATTCAAGCGGAAGAGGTGGGAGAACAAAGATCATTATTCAGAGCGGAATTCCGCTTCCAAATTCAAGCGAGACGAAAGTGCAAGCGAACATTTCTGCGGTTGAATGTTTGAGGTTTAATTTGTGGAAACGTACCTGTGGAGGCGAAGCAGGGGGTGCCAATGGCTAACGAAGCTTTTAATGGTGCAAAAGCATTACTTAAATGAGGTGACGTACCAGAACGAAGCAGCATAACTCATGGAAGAAGTGAGAGCCCGGCACCAAAATTAAAAAAGAACCGAACGTCTACAAGCGTCGATAATGAGACCGCCTACCAGAAACGAGCACTTTCCATAAAGCGATGCTTGTTTTAGAAGAGGGGGAGTATGGGAAGGTTAATGGGACACTTCCGCGATGATCAACAGCATCTTCGAATAAATGATATTTCAAGCGGAGATGGGATTCGGATGAGTTACCGTGACTTCTGGCATAGGCGTATGCAGGAAGTTTATAAGGGGGAGGGTTACAGGCTCAAAGAGGAGGTTACAGAGCTTACAATATACATTCCTATGTTAAATATACAATATTTTATTGCACTGGGGTTATAATCCCCAGAACAACCCTCGACTACGCTTATGACCTCTGGGCAGGTTGAACCTTCCCTCTGGATTTGGAACATGGTGACATGCCTGAGAACAAACAGAATGGGGAAAATATGTTGTGTGCGTTACGTGACGAAGTTGTTCAATCATAGTGACACCGTCCTATTTCATCTCCGTTATAATTCGTTTGAATAGTTTTTGGTAAAACGTCGATTCTTTCTTCTCAACGAAAAATGCACTAATCAATTGCTTCACAGGGAAAGATATTATGAAATGACACCAGGAGAATTTATAAAAAAACCCTCGTGAGAATGACAAACACTTAGCTACAGCATAGTCAACCGATTTGTACCTGCCTTCTACTCTCCTTGGGTAGAAGCAGGGCTGTCCCTAAAGGGTACGCGCTGTTTACGCCACGATACTCTCAAGAAATTCTGAAAGATACAGAGTACGCGCCGCATACTCTCAAGAAATTCTGAAAGATACAGAGTACGCGCCGCGTACTCTCAAAAAATTTTGAAAAATACGGAGTACGCGCCGCATACTCTCAAAGTCTCAAGAAAGTTTTTGTATTTGCTGGTTTCTAGGCAACTTTAATTCTGAAGTTCAACCCCCACCACCCAGTGGAAAGACCACCACACCACCACCAATTAAGGAGGAAAACCCTATGAACCCCCCGAGCCTCAAATAATATCCCGCGTAAGACCAAGAAAGGAATGAAAAACTGATGAAAATGGCAACTGTCGCCTTGGGCTTGAATAGACGGTAGACGAGCAGTCAAATGCCAGTTAGTGCGGAGATGTGACGTCATCAAGTCCAATAACCCCACAATTAACGACATTCTTTAATCAAGACAGCACTGCTTATTCCCAATAATTTTCTTTAGGAGAAGCTGGGTAGAAGGCTATCTATTTCTTGCAGTTTCATTACTTTATGATTAGTAGCAATGGCGCAGCAAAGGGGGGAGCCTCAGGCGCCGCCCACTGGATACCGAATAACACATACACGTGTGTGTAGCGGCATAGCGCGGGTTGCCAGAGCCTGGAGCAACTTAAGTATTGTGACCTCTAAAATCCGTTAGCACCCCCTTCCACTAGTTGAATATTGAAATTTCGAGCCCCTAAGAATACGACGCCGGGGCTTCGTTCCGATGGCACCCCCACCCCCAGGCTAAGTACCGCGTAAAAGGATCTGTTTTAAAGCTACTCGAGAGCTCATGATTCCTGAGTTACTACGTCACTGATTAGTAGTTGTCCTCGGTTGCCAATTGGATTGACCGTCCTGCATTGGGATAGAGTAGCCCTACTATAAACATATAACTTCCACCAATCGTTGTTATTCACGTTTGTAATGTATGCCTCACACCCCAGCTCTCCCAGACAACAAACTGTACTCCGGGATTTGACTCCTTGGGCACCAAAGGTTCGAATCCCTCAGATAACTATGAGGCATTGCGCCATAAAAGGCAAATATATCCAACAGCAAACAACAGAACGTCGCCCTAAAATTGAGTCTGGGTAACGACGGCTATTAAAAAAGTTACTAACAACCAAAACTTTAGATTTAAATCTTCGGAATTTTACGGTAAAACAAAAGTTTACCTGAATCACTCATAACTTAACCCTTGGCATCATTGCATATTAATAGCCAAGTAAAGTTTGGCGACGTTGGCAATCTTGTTGCAGGATGACGCATGGCAACCTTTTTTCCAGATAACGGCATTATCATTAACAACCAAAAATTGAGATTTAAATCACCCCCACGAAAAAAATAAGATTTCCTATTAAAAAATGCATGCAATATCTAAATTAACGTGGCATGACCCTATTCGAATTAACGTGACGGATAATATTCAAATTACAGTAGCTTAGTAAGTAATGCACTCGGCCCATATTGTGTTAGCTTCCAACAGCGTGCATATTTTCAATCCAATGAAGTTGGGGTTCCTATGGATGGTTCGGGTTCCTGAGAAAACTAAGGGTGCAAGGAAACCCCGACCACACATGCCTTGACGTCATAAAACACAACGAATAAACGTTATCTTCCAAATACATAATTGAAGTATATTTATATCATGCTATGTCAAGATTTACATTTTTCCCCCTTTCTGTTCTAACAAGGGAAGGGCTCGAGCTGGACAACGCCGATTTTAATGAGAGTGGTCTCATTTGAAAGCTCTCAAAAAATTGTTAGACACGTATTCAGCGTGGGCCTTAATATTGATGCCGGGGGGGCCAAAGAAGGGCAAAATTAGGAGCATTTTCGAAGATTTCAAACGGCTGTATCCGAAAAATCCTGAAACATGTATTCGATATATTTTAAAGATGCATACAATGCATCAAAACTTAATGTTTAGTTCTAAATTGTACACGAGATACAGCCGTTCGATATCTTCGAAAATGCCCCTAATTTTGCCCTTCTTTGGCCCCTGGCATCTATATTAATGTCCTCGCTGACAAATGCTCGAATACGTTTCTAACAATTTTTTGAGAGCTTTCAAATGAGACCACTCTCATTAAAATCGGCGGCGTCCAGCTCGGGCTCTTCCCTTGTAAGGGAAATACGCTGGGCCTTAAATTTAAATGCACGTTTCTCCAGAGTTTCGGGTCGCGACCAGAAATTGGTTGGAAACCATTATACTAGCAAGTTGAATTTTAAGGCGCAAAGACAGCAAAGGTCATGCTGCGCTAAACAAGGGCTTAAAAAAAATTGCGTTTAATACTAAACATAAACTTCAGGAATGAATTCTTTTTTTAAACACAATCGTCCCAAAATACAATCCCAATCTTAAACACTACTTCAAACATATATTCCTGTTTTAAAGATCAATCAGTCGCGATAAGTTTCGGGCGATTAAATTACTGCGTCATTGAAATAGGGGATGGGGGGTAATCGCCTGCTTCGGTAACCGTATAGTGGTTAATATCCCCAAAATAAGCGTGCCAGTCGTGATGCTCGATGCATTAAAAAAAAAGAGAGATATCAAAGAGGCTCCAGACTGCCGGCCATGATCTTTGGGCTCGCTCATAATGCATCCTAATGAGCTGTGTTCCCCCCCCCCACACCATATCGATGGCGCAACGCCACTGGATCTCGCAACTTCAGATCTCCATTCAAACCAACAGAAGATATTTATATTATCTTTAGAATTTATGAGCTCATTAATTAATATGCAGTAGCGTAGCAAGCAAAACTCACGGGAGGGGGCTCAAGTGACTTTAAAGAATATTATGTGATACTACCTTAGAGAAAATAATATTTTAGTATCCAATGGGCGGGGGACTGCGTCCCTCCCTCGAATACGCCACTGGTAATACGTTATGAAGCGTGATACCCATGCCGATTATTTGCGTTTTTACGATGCACGGAGAACTGCAGTCATGTTTTGCGGGGAGCTGCAGTTTTCCGAGGAATCTGAACCTCTGTTGTCTAGGGAACCAAACCCGAGACTACGGTGGGCAGAAAAACAATACGTGTTCTATGGTACCACTGTAATTAAATACGGGTTAACGGCATAAAACACATATACGTTACCACAACGCCACCGTAGAAGAGATTAATCATACCGAAACGAAGCCTACCAACTATTAAACAATCCTGGAGCTTTGTAAATTGTAACGGGATGCAATAGTTAACTTGTAGCAGCGTGTAATAGCTAACTTGAAACAGAACGTAACAGTTAATTTATAACAGCATGTAACAGTTAGCTTGTAACAGCATACAACAGTTAACTTGTAACAGCATGCAGCAGTTTGTAACACCACGCGATAGTTAACTTGTAACAGCGCGTAATAGTTAATTTGTAACAGCGTGTAACAGTTAACTTGTAACAGCGTGTAATGGTTAACTTGTAACAGCGTGTAATAGTTAACTTATAACAGCATGTAGTAATATTGGCAGAACACTTAACAAAATTCAAACTAACAATGAAAAACAAAATCTGAAATCGTCTACAAATTAATGTGTAACATGAAATTAAAATACATCACTACACGTTCCATTCCATTTACTAACACTCCTTATCTGGGGTCACCAATTGACTTGTTGTTATTTGCAAGTTTAACGGCGCACGGGCAGCAACAGTCATGCTGCACCGGGACCTACGGTTTCGCGAATCGAAACCCTCCCAGGGAACCAATCCCAGACTACAGCCAGCAATTAATCGATAAGCGTTCTTTTTTTTTTCGGCGCCGTTGGGAGCCAAACCCGGGATAACGGCGCGATAGGCAAAAGCGTTATCACTACGCCATCATAAGGTAATTATTGACAAACAGTCAATCATTATTTGATTGTTGATGCATACGCGAGCGCGCGTTAACTGGTCGTAGGGTGGAGCAGAAAGAACGAGTTTTGTCTAGCAGAAAAGCCAGGTTATACTGTACAAGCGCGTGCCGTTCCCTTTACCAATCCGTGCTCCGCGGTTTGATTCCATAGTCGATAAGCTTCGACTCCCTCGACAAACTGCTACGTTCATAAGCAGGGGCGCAGAAATTTAAAAATCATCGGGGGGAGCGCTCAAACAGCTTTAAGAAAGGTGAAGTGATTCTGCGTTAAGAACGTTATTTGTCATCCAGTAATGGGGGCGCAACCCCAAACTCCTTTTCTACACCACTGTTCGAGAGCAGCATACCCATGTGTCACAAGCCGAAGAAACTCCTTAAAATAATACCAGACATGCATAGGCGTAAGCAGAAAATTCATAAAGTGGGGGTTACAAAGCTATAACTCATATATTCCTATGTTAAATATACAAAATTTCATTGCAATGGGGGGTTACAACCCCCCAAAACCACCCCCTGGCTACGCTCATGGTTACAGAGCTACAACTCGCACATTCCTATGTTAAAAATACATAATTTCATGGCAATGGGGGTTACAACCCTATCAACACCCTACCCCCGCATACACCAGTGGAGACATGCAAAGCAAAGCAAAAAAAAAAAAATCGAGGGTTTCAACAAAAATAAGAGAGCTGAGGGCGAAATACAACGGTTCGGCAATAGGGCACTTTCGTACAAGAGTAGCTATTGGGATTGAATCAGCAATCTCATAAAAGCTCGGCGTGATCTGGTAGACTCAAGAAGCTTCCCCCGTTCCAAGCCGTCAATTCGGACGTTGCGTCACATACATTACGATGTTGGGCAAGCACTGCAGGGAGGCCTTAACTTTATGGGTGGAGGAGTTATTTCGAATTTCGATTTGGCATCAAGGGCCTCTTCCAAGAAGGTGACTCATGAATGGTACAACGCGACGCGTCATGCGGCTTATCCCCCACTTTCTCCCTACAAGGAAAACCCCACAGCGAGCGCTGGATTTTTGATAATGCCATCACATGCCGAGGCTAGATGGTCCTTTGTCCAAAAAAACTCAGCCATGCCGAAAGCGGCGACAATGGGAAAAATGGCAGCTTTTCACGGAAGGGATGTGACTGTGGCGATTATCGGAGGATGGGTAAAGAAGGAAAAGATGTATCGAAGGAGCGAGTGTTTACGCGCGAATTGGGATACAACTTCAAATAAAAAAAATGCAGAGGCGAATCCGGAGAGGGATTGTGGGGGCATAAAATACAATAGGACATAGTTATAACGAGTCCGCATTTAATGGGTTTCCGAATATAGCCAAGAAAAATTTGTTCGGTGTAATGGTTAAGCGCCGTACAATTTAACCACTTTTAGTGAACAAATCGGTTTTGGACCCCGTATTTAAGGAGCAATTAAAAAAATAAAATGGGGAAATCAAATTTTTTGAAAAAAATCCCGTCGTTATAATCTATTTCCACAGCATTTTTATGGATTTGGAAGAAGAAATTTCCATAATCTCACCTTCCCCCCGGTGGATTCGCCACTGAAGAACGTGGTAACGCAAGTACTAAAGCGGAATAAAGGATACTTGGTGAAACGAATACTTGGGGCAATGTTTCTCAAAGTGGGTTCCGCAAAACCTTAATAAAATAATGGTGGGTAACAGAAAAGTCACGTAAAAAATCATTGAGTATGATAATGGCTGGTATACCGGATTCGGCCCATAACTTTTGAACCAAGGCAGATCTTGCAAACAACAATTGAGTATTGGTATAGTAAAATGACTATGCATTATCAGATAAGATGAACAGCAGCGCCCCTGGTAGCGAGTTGAAGAAGTTAAAAAAAAATTATTTCGAAAAGCAATGGAGATAGGGAAATATTTTCAATGAAAAAGTTGTGGAGCGTTCTTCAGTTAGTAGGAAAACTTATACGGCTTACACGCTATATGTACACGTACCGCCACAAAACGAGGTGTTCCGGAAGTTTCGAATGCATCACTTTCAGTTAATGCTTTCTGGTGTTTTAAAAATGGAGTTGAAGTTCTCATAGGAGAGAGAAAATGGTTTTCTTCTTATAAGAACTTCAACTCAACTTTTAAAACATCAGAAGTGAACATCAGACTGAAAGTGATGCATTAAAACTTCCGGAACACCTCACTTTGTGGCAGCACGTGCACATATCTCATGTGAGCCATATAATTTTTCCAACTAACTGAAGGACGCTCCACAACTTTCTAATCGAAAATATTATTTTTCGAAATAATCTTTTTAACTTCTTCAACTCGCTACCAGGGACGCTGCTGTTCATTTTATCTGATAATGCATAGAGTAGTATCCGAAGGGATATGGTACCGCTTTCCCCCCACTTGACACGCGGTGCACCCGTCCGACTTTCCGTCTTCGTCGGAAGCCGGGTTATGACCCTACTGACGCCGTGGTAGTGTGTTTAATTCTGTTAATTAACCAGTACTGTTTTTCCTATATGAGTATGTCTAGGAGAGCGTATGTCCCTCTGAGTGTTTTAGTGACTTATTAATCCTGTTAATTAACATATATTTGTTTTTTCCTATAAGAGTACAACCCTGTTTTATTATCTACATCTGTGTATTATCTTTTGTAGATACCCATTGTTAGGTTCCCCCCCCCCTTTAAGTTTTATATAGTAATTAACGCTAATTAGTGAGATAGCATCCGTTTTCTTATTGTAGTAGTTCCTCACACATTGAATAATTATAGTATTTCCATCTACAAGTTATATTCAGGGCCTCGATCCTTTTTTAATTTAATATCGTAATTGTTGTTAATTAACGAGTTTTTTACACCCTCTGAGTATCTTAGTGATGTTTTAATCCTGTTAATTAACTAGTATTTTTTCCTATAAGAGTACGGCCCTGTTCATTATCTGTATTTGTGTATTATCTTTCATAGATACTCGCTGCTGGATTTTCCCCCCTTTAAGTTTCATATTGTAATTAACGCTAATTAGTGAGATATACAATAACTTACGTTTTCTTACTGTAGTGATTCATACACTGTAATAGTTCAGATCTAAAATCATCTTTTTCCCCTCTAAGTTTTTATAATTATCACTAATTAACGAATTAGCATCTGCTATAATTTCGTGTATTTCTTTTTCTTATTTTTTACACTTTCTTCTATATAATTATAGTACTTCCATGTACAAGTTATATTACAGACCATACCCCGTTTTTATTTTGTTTGCTAATTTTTTCTATCATAATTACTTTTAATTAAAGACATATTACAATTTTTTTTTTTAATTTTTTGATGTACTCACGCCGTTTTCTTATTTTTCTCTCTCATGGAATGTAAAATTTCAGGCTTCGAAGTGGTTCTTCCTCAAGGTTTTGTTACAATTACCACTAATTAGTGAATTCACATCTGATTTAAATACGCCTATCTTTTTTTTTCTTCTTATTTTATTCATCGTTCTGCCATATAATTCCAATTGCTTCTATAAACTGGTTATATTTCAAAGTAAAATCCATTTAATTTTTAAATATTTTTCTATCATAATTATTGCTAATTAAGGATTTTTCAAGGTTATTTCAAATTTTCAATACGCTCGCGCCGTTTTTTATTTTACTTCATCATAAAAATATAATAGTTTAAGCCTAAAACCGGTTTTTTCCTAAATTTCTTTCGTAAATATCACTAATTAACGAATTAGCATCTGCCATAGCTTCGCGTATCTTTTTTTTCTTACTTTTTTACACCTTCTTCCATATAATAATAGTATTTCCATATGTAAGTTGTATTCCAGACCAGGCCCCGTTTTTTATTTTGTTTTTTCTATCGTAATTACTTTTAATTAAAGACACATTACAATTTTTTTTAAAATTTTTTGATGTGCCCACGCCGCTTTCTTATTTTTCTCCTTCATACAGTGTAAAATTTTAGGCGTCAAAGCGGTTCTTTCTCAAGGTTTTATTACAATTATCACTAATTAATGAATTCACATCTGATTTAAATACGCGTGCCTTCTTTCCCTTATTTTAATCATAGTTCTTTCATATAATTCCAATTGATTCTATGGGTCAAGTATATTCCGAAGCAAAATCCGTTTTAAATATTTTTCTATCATAATTATTGCTACTTAAGGATTTTTCAAGTTTATTTCAAATTCTCATTATATTCGCCTCGTCTTTTCATTTTTCCCCATCATAAAATTTAATAGTTTAAGCCTCAATACTGTTTTCTCCTAATCGATTCCTTTCGTAAATATCACTAACGAATTAGCATCTGCTATAAATTCGTGTATTCTTTTTTTCTTATTTTTTTTACCCCTTCTTCCATATGCCTGTTATATTCAGGTCCATAATTCGTTTTTTTTTCGTAAGTATAGTTATTTTAACGGTTTTTAAAAGATTGCTTTAAATTATCGAAGCGTTCACGTCGTTTTTATATTAGTTGTAGTATTGTTCTATTGTTATTAAATATTATTATTTATTCATTATTTTGCATATGCATGATTTAAAAAAGATCAAGAAAGAAAATTCCAGATAAGCTCCAGTTGTCAGAGATCCTGTTCTTCTCTCCCCAACTCCTCCCTTATGAAATTGCATTCAATGATCAGGAGAGATTAATCAAGGGCAATGGCAAGCGGATCTGTTGTGAACGTTTCTATACGTAAGAAGATTTACAAATTATCTATTTTCCTGTATAGATGATCCCTTTCTTTGGCTTTTTATACATTATTATAGCAACGAGTTACCCCTTACTCTTAAATAAAATTTTCTACAATTTACACTTTAAGGTATTCTGTGTCTTACAAAATCTTCTTACCATAATAAACTTTTTTTTTTCCGGTGACGGACTTCGATATATAGAAGTGAACAGTTTTCTAAGCTCTCTGGCATTCATTCCTATTATACATATCACTCCGACATTTTTATGATAGTAGACGGCTATTCAGCGGCTTCCGACCTGTCCAAACTTTCGGTAATATCGGATATTTATTCAAATTTACAGCGGTGGACCCTGCCAGAGAGTCTTTTCAAAAAGAACCCTTTTTTTATAGTCGCGTAGCTGCTTCGTAGGGTTAAAGTTTAACCGAAAAATGGTAATATATTTATATAGCTAGGGTCCCTTACATTTGTATAAGAACAAGTTTCTTATTGCTTCAATACACAATCCTATTTACCAACCCCATCGGTCTCACTAGAAGGGTTTTTCCCCCTAAAAGACCCTTAATATGAGCTTACTGTCCCAAAAAATAAGGCGATTTTTTTCTTTCAGTCAGTGGTCATCTATCAAGTTCTTCTTCTTTTTTTCCACACATAATATCTTTCTATTTAATCTTTACAATTTTAAGATTTCTACATATTAGGGCTTATCCTTTATTTTTAATGAAAATGTTTCCTTTACTTAAAAAAAAAAAAAATTGAAATCGGATTTTCTACTTTTCCAAACGCACACACACTTCACACAATCATTCTTATATGCCTACAGAATCAATTTACCTCTTATAGACATTTGTTATAGATAAGCGTATTTAGCTTTAATAAAAAGTCAGAGTCTGTTTTTATTATTCTTATATTATAAGGATTTTGTGGGATTTCTTGCATTTCTTAATAAAGTATATAGTAGGCGTTGGTCCCACCACGACGATAACAATTATCTCAAAATAGTCTCTTGGAATTGATGAAAACTATACTATTTTTAAAGATCAGTTATACATATTCATATCTTCACTTTTTTTAAACATAAATTTTCCTCATTTAAGATTTCTTCAGGTGAAGGTATGAACGGGTATGTGAGCTCCGTGGGAGCCGGAACATTTCGGGGACGGGGGCCGAAGAATCCCTACGATATGCGATCAGATTATAGCTTCAACATTACAGGACTAGATTACATGAAGTTCTTTTTCGATTTCTATGAAAAATAAAAGTTAAACGAAAACTGCAATCTTAGGAAAGTTTACATATTCACTTTTTTAATGAAAATTTAAAACCCCTACGTACGGGGTCGTACTCTTATAGAAAAAAAAACATTAGTTGATTAACAGGATTAAAAAACACTAAAACACTCAGAGGGACATACGCTCTCCGAGGCATACTCTTATAGGAAAAGCAACAGTGGTTAATTAACAGGATTAAACACACTACCACGGTGGCAGGAGGATCACAACCGGGCCTCCAACGAGGAGGGGAGCACCGTGCGCCAAGGGGAGGAAAGCACGGGGGAAAGGTGCTACCATATCCCGGCGGATACTACTGCATGGTTATTTTACTATACCAATACCTAACTTTCGCTTCAAAATCTGTCTTGCTTCAAAATTTACTGGCCGCATTCAAACTTCCCTAGGAGCCCTGCATATAATAGAAATAGATACACAGTGGAATTTCAGTTAAGTCAAAACGCAAAGATGCAGTGAAAAAAAAAAAAAATTTATAAATCATCAAGGCGCATAAAAACACAATACGTTTTGATACATATACAATACATTTTTGTTTAGCACTCCGACATACAGAAAAATTGCGATTGATTGAAATAGTTAGACTTACTGAAGCTCCACTATATACGAGTAGAAGAATGTAATTTATATCACACATAAAATACGAAGTGCATACAAAATGTATACAAATGCATGCCTAAACAATACATGCACATGTAGCTATTATGTAGGTCGTGTCTCAATTGCGCTCGCTGTCTTCTAATATCATATATTTTGTTTTTAATTGCTTCTGTCGTGCATGTAAGCGTGGTGTAGACATTATAAGGGTTGATTTATGATGGCTATTCAAAAGTCTTAATTGAACCCGTTTATACGAAGACCTATGTAAAGTCATCGAAGAAGGTAGGTAGAATGAATCAGAAAACAGGTTGGAGTAGTGTGAATACGAATTAATAGGACAGATACACCATGCGAATAAACCTTTGAGAGACATTCAACCTGAAATAAGCAGATACCGATCAAATAGAACCACCACGAAAAACTATGAAAAAGAATGAAAATCAAAGCAATGTTTTTAATTTTTTTTAAATTTATGAGCAAATTGGTAGTTGTCTTCCAAGGGAAAATTGGAGGAGGAAAAAAAGCACATGAAGTCTACTTCTTCCCTTCTCAATGAAAAAAAAAAAAGCTGCTCTGGCTTAAAAACGTGTAAACATGAGGGGGAAAACTATAAACAGAAATATAAAAAATAATCCCTTTCTTTTCCCCCGTTCTGTTATTATAGACCACATTTCCAAATTCAAAACAGCTGTTATTACTATAATTGCAAAATTTTTCTTGGTCGTCTTTTTTGACACTTCGGCTAATGAATGCCTTTCGCTTCGCTACATTTTTGTTCCACATTCCACCTCCTTGCAAGAAAAGTAGTGGGAAAACAAGGCAATGGGTTCTTTGAGCAGATAATGGGTTAGTCCCTCTCTCCACCTTCTCCTTTCATATCCTCTAAAAACCAAATTACATTTTGCGCGTTGAAAAAGTGAGCAGCTAGAGTGGAAGATGAGATGGTTACATCCCGTTATTGTCCTATAGCAAAAGAAAGATATTATTGAATGCACAGAAGTCACGTCCTGAAGAAGAGGGAGCGTACTATCGAAACCGTGTTAACGTTGCTAATTTAATTCAGCTGCGACTAAATTCGTGAAATTAATTACGATTAGACGACGTTCAGAGTAGTGTGCCGTCCAAATTCTAAGGTATTATGTGCTTATAACTTTTCTTTTACATGTACCGTTATGTGCATGTATACTCCAATTCACTTCGATACACATGAAACGAGTCTTACCCATATAAAGAGCATGAAGATGTGGCACGACTTTAAGTATAGTCTAGGAAATAAGATGACGCTTGATTCACATAATCAAAAGTTATATGAACTTGAAAAGAAACATTGGTCAGATGTCATTGAAAGGCTTATAGAAATAATACTTTTTTTTTCAAATTTCTTCTTTGACATTAAAGCCTCTCGCAGAAACTGGATGGGAAAGTCACATCGATGTTTCGCAGCCGCTCAGGCACTGAACTGGAGAAATACACGACCCTTCATGCGAAATATATAAGTGACGAACATTACAACAAAGAAACGCGATATGACGCACAAATTTTATGCACCAAACTGACAGATTTTCGATTTCTATGCTATCTTATCCAGTGACATCATTTATTGAGTCATATTAATCTCGTAAGTAAGATTCCACAAAATGCCGGTAAGAATACTGCTGTTGCTGTAACAGCCAGGAAACACTTGAAATCATTTGTTGTAAAACAAATGATTTACAGTACTTTACAGAAACGTTATAGAAACTTTACAGTACCACACCAACTCTAGCTTTGAGTTGCTGCTTCAGTGTTCGAAACGAGTGGTCGCCAATCTTTCGGACTTCGCGGATCACTAAATTCATAACTTAGAATCCGGCGGACCATTAATATGAATTTTTTTTAAAAAAAGATAAATACAGGGCTCTCCTGGTAACCGCATTG
>QLNU02003161.1:4813-50503 GCA_006491805.2 Dysdera silvatica | reverse complement strand
AAAAAGGGAAAGGAGAAGTGATACAAAGAGAAAGAAACTTCCTTTCATCTTGGAATAGAAAACAAAATTACAGTTTTCTGTACTGGGGGACTCTCGTACATGTATATCATTAGATAAAAATAGCCAGCTTCTAGACTTTTCTGGCCGGCAGCAACTGCGTAGTAATGCTATACAGAAGATACAATGTTAAAAGTTATTCCAGTACATTAGCATAATGGGCAAGTTAATGATCATGCTTCCAGACTAACTGTATATTAAATTCTGCCAGCTACATTTACAATCTTTAAAATTAATCACTTCTTTCCAAAAGACTAACCCACGGCGACACTGAAGTCAAGATAAAATGGCAACGTGTGATATTGGAGAATAGCGGCGTGGTAGTATGGGTAAAACTGAGTCTTGTGAAGGGAAAACAAGAAATCGAACTATTTGCTCATGCACTCGTGGTATAAATTCTAAAATGCGTATTTTGTAAATAGCATTACCAGGATGGTACAGTCAGTACGTATAAATTCTCTATTCTTTTTATCCGGGCCTATATATCGTGGCTACTCGAATACGGCCATGGACCAGAATAAAAACTTTCAGGGACACTAAAACTAATGCAGTGATTGTTCTAAAAAGTGCAAAATAATACGGCACTGAACAATCATGCATAAAACGTCTAAATTGAAAAGTTTGCTTTCTATAATATGAAAACTACACTAAATCTTACTTCGTTTAATATATTTGGAAGAGAGTCTTGTAATACTTATATACACACAGTCGAGTCCCTATATAATCACCTCTTATTTTTGATGTTAGCAGCTCGTTGTCAAGGAAATAAGGCATGTGTATCAGGGTCTGACCTGGTGAGTATATAAGGTGAGCTGTAGATATTCTACCGATGTATTATTCGTTGATATTAGGAATGAAAAAAGTGATTTATAAGGGTTAAAACAGGGATGAATATCGGCTTTCAAAACAGAGGTGGCAGTATTTTTGAAACAGCGGAGTTCATGAACTGTTGGCTTGCTGTTGTTGTAAGGATATATCGTGATTTCACAACTGGAACTATTGCAAATGATCGATGTGGAAACTGAAGAGTACTGCGCGTCATCGACGTGAGAGGTAAGCGTCAACTACTGAGGCGTGTGACGGCCGACCAACATGCTACAGTGAAGTAACGCACTGTCAAAATGAACCAAGAGGCTACCAAATGTGTCTTTTCAAAACGACAGACTAGCGAACCCTGCTGCATGTGGGGAATCCGAAGCGGATGGATGGTTACTGCATCCATCCTAAAAAAGGTGCGTCACAAGCTAAGGCTTGAAATTGTACGGTAGTGTCGAAATTGGACCTCCGATGAATCATGTTTACTACTTCATTGAAAATATAAATAATGGATAAATACGGGGGTTGTTTTTTTAGTAGTGGCAACAATGCTGTAGCGAAGCTGTGAAACGGAGCCAGGCGATGTCGTTCATACCACGGGTAAGTTAAATGCCTACCCTCCTTCAGAACAAATGAACTCGCGGTTCCTCCTCCATGAATGTGCACAGTGATAACAGGAACAGAGCATTTGTAAATGATTGGCCGTGGCAATGTTTTCGAAGGAAGAGCAGAGGAGCTGGTTAAAAATCGAATGTGCTAGAGTCCGCAATGCACGACAGTGTCACCAACGATTGAAAGAGGCTTGCAGTGCATCCATATTAACTAATCGAAAAGTAGCAAACTGGGTAAGAGCCTTCAGCGAAGGACGAGAAAATGTGTCAGACACGTCTGCACGAGAGTGCAAGGGCGCATGCAGTAAGCTGTGTCTGATTTGTTCAATCGCTGGTTCTGGAAGTGTTCTACCACCCCTATACTCTCTGGATTTAGGTCCCTGTGATTTCGACCTAATCCCTAAGGTGAAGAAACTACTGCGTGAAAGTCGCTTTCAAACATTTGAAGACCACATTCAGGCAACAGATCGATCGCTCTCTTCGCACCATCCAGTGATTAGGTAGTGCCAACGGTATCCAAAGGTTTCCGCGTCGCTGGGAACACGTTGTACACGAAGCTGGTGAATATATCGAAGACCTATAAAACTTAGAACCTTGTATGCTATGTATCTAAAAAATAAATTGTTTCCACTACTAAAACAAAATCTATGTATAATAATGGATAATATAACTAGTAAGAAAGGAAGGATAGATGATGTGTTAGATGAGAAACATCAAGGAAAGAACACACTTCAACCATTTCTGGAAGAACAAAAGCTGGTAATGTCAGCGTTATGGTTCGTGTTTACTCATACCAACGGAAGACACTCTTGACTGATTTGTTTATGAATTGGCCATGCAGATCATGTACATCAATACAGGCTGATTTTCTTTCTTAGGGTGGATGGAATCTTCTAGCATGGCAATGTGACACATCATGGCTAATACTGTCAAATAGTGTTTCGAAGAGTACGACAAAGACTTCTAAATACTTTCCTGGCCACCTAATTCCCCAGACTTGAACCCATTCGAGAATCTGTGGGACAACTTCGATCGTTTTGTTTGCTCTGCGAATTCTCCACCAAGCATCCTACAGCAGCTGTCCTATGCCTGCGGTCAGTATGGCTCTAGAGACATATGACAACTGTCGAGAACCTCACTGAGTCACTCCCAGTCCGTCCAGCTGTTATCCGTGCTACACACACACACACACACACACACAAACGCGTGCGCACAGTTTCTTTCGATATTAGTTGGGAGCAGAATATACGTTATTTATCTATCCTTTCGTCTATGGTTCGAGATTAGAAACCCTTTCCCTCCCTCCCTCCTTTCATTTATTCTACTCTTGCGGGGGTCAAGGCGAAATCGCCATTCATCAGGTCTCGCCAGCCAAGTTCACAATAACGAAGCTCCTAGAAGAGGATCATCCGAGAATGCATACCTCAAGCATCTGTGCTGTCTTTGTCTACATCAGAAATACCGACGTACTGCCTGACTATTGCAACCGATTCAAAAATATACATCGGCGCCAGGTGTCTGGAAATGACACTGTGGCGAGAGGCAGTCTCAATTGAACAAGTGTACTTTAAGTCGTTCTAAGATGTCGCCGGTGATCTATCCCAAGGGATCTTGTAACTAGCCACCGAAAATTCTATAATGACCACTGAAACCTTGGCGACTTGGCGCTACTGTATGTCCTGCAGCGACCCTGGTGTCAAATCTGTAAATTGTGCTATCGCATGAGGCAGTGGGTCCATCGCATCGGCTTGGCGGGACCCGGAGCGCTATTTGGCTACTGAAAAGTCCTTTTACTAAATAGCCTTGTCACCAAACGTCGTGACACTCTTACTCTGGTTCTGGACCAACGAACATGTGCTGTGTTTTTTTGTTTTTGCTTTTGCCCTCAACTTAACCATGTAGTTCTTTTTTGGGAAAAGGTCCAGCTGCCTTGGGCCTCACCTTGATTAATCGGCCACCTTACCGGGTAATACATACCCATTCTTTCTTTTCTGTTTAACTTTAAGTTAACGGCTCCCTTGTACCCCAGTTAATTTTGGTAGAAACTTATTTTATTTTAATTAATTGGCTTAGATGAACAACTGTTCGTAGTGAGACCCGAAATTGGGTAGTTAATCGTTTTAGACAGAATTAATAGCTCGGTTCTTTTTGTCATTCCTTGTTTATTGTCGAATGAACAGAATTCCAGTGTGTGAATTACGGATTAATATCTGAGTCTTGTTGGTTTCGTAAATATCTGGTTGGGAAATTGTGTCCTATCCTGGAACTAACCATTTTGGGTAATGGCCCTATGTAGAAAAAATGGTATTTTTGTAAAACCTAAAAATTGTTTTATTAAATGTGTAAAAATTATTTAATCCTTTGTTTCCCTTGTTGAGTAATTTTCCGTTGCTTATCAGTATGCATGCATATGATATGTGTTTAGTTAAGGCTAATTAAGTTTCATTGAGACATTTATATCATTTTTGATCAGTGAGCATGTATCTAAAAGGATGGACTCATTGATTTGATAGCGGGGGGTAAATTGGCTTCCCTTCCCGAAATCTTGGGTCTGAGGAATACTTTTAAAGTAATTACGGAGGGACAGCTATTATATTTGAATTCACAACGCGTTTATTCTCAATAATCAATATTAATTAATTAATTTATAAAATTTTACAATGCAATAATGTTAATTAAAAATTTAACTATTCATTTTGCACCCACCCCCATAACACAGATATACTAATTTTTCTGGCACTTCAGTGTCCATTGTATAAAGCGTCTAATTAAGGTTTTTATGGGTCCTAGACAGGAAGGATATAATGGGCCCCCTAAAGAATGTGGTCCTCTCGATATTTAGTCAGTAAATAATGCATTTTTCTTTGAGGGTCACCGTTTTCAATATCTAGGTTTATTCACAGCGAAAATTTCTCGACACTTGTAATTAAACAAGATTAAAATAGCTCTTAAACTTAAAGAAACACCAGGGCTCGTTACGACCTCTGAGGGTCCCAAAAACTGAGGAGGCCCTATTTGGTCTACACGTAAATCCAGCACTGATTACATGACTTAAAAACTTGAGATAATGGTTTGGACAGACCAATATAGCACTTATTCGTGAACCAGATGAAGAAAAATTATAGCCAAGCTTCACTGAATGGATACAACGACATTATGATCACTCCAAGAAGGAAGAAGGTAAAAGATCTTTCATCATACAATAATAATTTTATTTAACCAAAAAGTCTATGAGTAAAGTAACATTTAATGATGCATGGGTGGAGACGGTTAGGACAATTTATGTGGTGACGAGTGACATTTAATCGAACGTAATTCTTGTATGTGAATATAGTACATCAGATTCAGGAAATTTACATAGGCAGTCAACGGAAAATGATAAATATACATTGATCATAAATACGTGTTTTAATTTTATTTTCATTTTGTGATCATGAATGTTCATCATCAGGGCTTTGACCAGATTAAATGGAGTAAACTGACATTACGAAACAGAATTTTACATTTACACACGAGGCTATTTTTTTTAAGTTAAGCTGTAAAATAAATTCATGTCTCAGTGTATGGCATTCATATTTAATAGAGGTGAAATTTAATTATTTTTTAATTTACGTGAACTTTGATTTTTTCAACGTATGCGTTTTTTTTATCACTCACTTTAAAATTTTTTTATGCTTTCAAATTGCTAAAACTTCTCTTCATTTTTTCTAAAGAAAGTTAAATATTAAATATGCTATTTTTAAACAAAATAATTTTACATTTGACCTAGCAAAACTGTGTTTACGCTTTGCAAACAAATAGGAGCTTGTATTGTTTTGCTTCTTACATAAGTAAGTTGTACGTGTAAACAGTTTATAAGTTAAATTAAATTTGACGATGGTGTACCGATTAAATACACATTGAATGAGCTACTTTTCGTCGCATTTTAAAAATTGTTTTCATGAATGACTTAATGTAGGTGCAGATTTATTGTGGTTAATAATATAATGTGAGTAAACGATAATATGAGAGGTTCAAATTTATTGCTTTCGCTTTCTTTTTGGTTTTACGGCTCAAAGACTACAGTGGTCATGCTGCGCCGGGACCTACTGTTTTCCGAGGAATCCGAACCTCTTAAGGCCTAGGGAACCAAACCCCGGACTACAGTGAGCAGTGCGATCTTTATGAGATCTCTGAGTAAGCGTTCTTTTTGCACTGCTGGGAGTCGAACCCGGATTAGCCGCGCAATAGGAGAACGCGTTACCACACTGCGCCACCGCAGGGCACAAATTTATTGCACTTTTTAAAAGCAAAGAACGCATTCCCTGTTCCCCACCCAAAGACTGCAGAAAAAACACGTGGCTCTAATTGTACAAAGCTACGTTCAATGAATTAAAATTCAACTTAGCCTTACAACTATGTACAGATATTTTTGGCATAACGAAAAAGCCATTTTCCTTGCTCATTAGATTATATTGCATTAGAAGGGTGGGGTTCTAAATCGGGGTTCCTAAACTCAGGACGACCGGATTTGTCAAGCCCTGCTCATACGAATATGTATTCAATAAAGTCCTTTGTTCCTTTAAACCAGTGAATTAAATTAAAATGACTTAAGCATTTATTACGGTAGCCCTTCAAAACATGGTATGTTTTTAAAAACAATCATTACATAATGTCGATGTCAGTATATAATCCGGTTTATCTTTTAAAAATAGAAGAATGATAATTGGTTCAAAATGGGAGAAAGGTGTATTTTGTGGTGTTTCCGAAAAATAGTTTCGTCAGGTTTAAATTATAAACTTAATTTGTATAAGTTAGTTATAAGCGGTTAACAGTACATTAATTCAAGAATTATAGTTCTCGAATCTCAAAATATGAATAAATGCATATATTCGGAATTTCCTATAATTTTCCATAAAAGTTGCCGAATACGGACCAATAGTTCATGGCTATAAGGATGTTTTACCATTATTTTCAATTTTCTGCCCACTTTACCGATATTAAATTGCTTCTTTCTTTCTTCCCCGCTCTCTTCCTATCCATCCATCTAGCTATCATTTGTGAGGACAATAGACAAAAATATTATGTGGTTAAGAATGGTTATATTCGTTGATTTCAAAATTATCCTATAAAGGTTAAAAACTTTGATTGCCTTTAATTTCTTCGATAAAAAACTCGTTTTTCTTCATATTCTGCAATATTTTATGTGACCTTTATCCTCCCATCATTGTATTTCTTTTTAAACCTTTCAGTTTTAGTAACCGCTGATATTTCTCAAAGATAATGTGCGTCCAGACGTCGCCACACTAGCGTCTCTACCAATTTGACCAATAAACAGTTTTCTAAAATTTTACGCTTTTATTATTTTCTTTGCATTGTGCTTGCATTGATTGACATTTGGTCAAAATTTGTGGCTTCTGTTTCTGGAGACTTCTCTTATGAACATGTTTATATACATTTGTATTTGTTTATATGATAGAGATCCAATTATCCGACGAGACTGGAGTTGGGAAAAGTTTTGATGATTCGAACCAAGATAAGAATGCTATTGAATTTACTATTTACTGTATTTCGAAGAAATACATAGACCCTTAAACCGGTCGTTAATGATGAAATAGTTATTTGTTTTATCAAAGAGTAATAAAAATTATGGAGTGCGTTAAGAAGAAATTTGAATTATATAATGCGCGATTTTATTTATAAAAGCAAAGCCACATAGACTTCAAGCGCTAATATATTGACATATCAAACACTGACATATAAGGCACTAGCCGAAGCACTAATAAATTGATATATCAAGTCGGCATAATTGTTCGAAATTGTCAAATCAAATACAAAAGAGACCAAAATACCTGTTAGAGTCAATTATGTCATAACGGGGCTGAGGATCTCCGTCATGATTGTTGACATCATAACTAGCGTCTTCATCCTGTCATGAAGAAATTTTTGATGGCATTAGAAACGAATGATGCAGCATAATTATTGTAATTAAAAGCTATGTTAGCAAAATGTAACTGTCAACGTAATTGGACATAACACATTATGATCAAACATAAAAAATTTTAAATGTAATATTTGTCCAAACTCAGAAATTATATTTTACGCGAATAATTAAACATGGCATGGATTAAATGGAATTACGACTTGTGCATGTATGCATGTGTGTTGATAGAAATATTCTTGGCAAGTTCTCAATAACATCCATTTCTTGCAATCCCATCCGATGTTAGTGAGAGTTTTACGGTAAAAAACAATTAAGGAATTGAAATCAACAACTTATTAATTGAAATCGACAATTTATGAATTGAAATCCACAACTTATTGAAATTAATAACTTATGAATTGAAATTAACAGAGATGGATCCAGAGAGGGATTTTGGAGGGGGGTAGATCAAACTTTTTGTAAAAATTCCGTCGTTATATGCGGTTGATTGTTATAACCGATTTTAACCGTATTTTCATGGATTGTGAAGCGGGGGATTTCCCTAATTACCCCCGTGGATCCGCCACTGAAATAAACAACTTATGAATTGGGATTAACAACTTATGATTTACAATTAACAACTTATGATTTACAATTAACAACTTATAATCATGAACTAATAACTTATGAACCGTTAATAATTTATAAATTAATGAACATTTTAATATGTGTGATCAACAACATCATCATCATACTGAGAATCAATAACAAATAGCAGTTTAAATGATGATTCAATGTTAAGAGTTTAACAATTTAGTAATAAGAGTTTAAATAACAATTCAATAATAAGAGTTTAAATAATGATTAATAATAAGAGTTTAAATAATGATTTAATAATAAGAGTTTAAATAATGATTTAATAATAAGAGTTTAAATAATGATTTAATAATAAGAGTTTAAATAATGATTTAATAATAAGAGTATAAAATAGGATTTAACAACAGTTTGAATAATAATTTAACAGCTCATAACGAGTTAAGAATAGCTTAACAATGAATTAGTAGCACTTAAAATTAAAAACATGGAAATTAAAAATTATTTTTATTATAAAATATATGAGAATTTGACTGCTTATATAATAATTATATATTAATATAACTCTTTGCTGGACATCAGTTTCGTGGTATGAGATAATTGTCTCGACCGGGCCGGGTATTCTAATAAATTTTGCCAATCTATTCATTGACACAATTTCAATTATAACTCTCAGTACAGAGGGTTACGTAATAAAGCATACACGCTATTACAGGACACTGGGAGCTTGTGTCTATATCTAAATTGCCATTGTAATACTGAGTTAATCTCCTCGACAGAAATGCGCTGTGACAGGATGAATAAATTATCGTTAGAAAATTTCCCAAAACGCTTCTTTTCTCTTGGGATGACGCTTCGTAAGGCCAAGTTTGTCCCTGGACTCCTCGATAAGGGACTTAAGTCATATTTTCATTAGGCTTATTAATCTCTCGCTTTCTTTGTTCAGACGTGATATATGTTTTAAGGATGAATTTGATTGCAGATTAAGGAGAGCGCGTTCCGAATTTTTTCCCCCCCGACTTAAAAATTTACGACTTAAATACGAAGATAAAATTAATTAGGACATTTTTTTCCGCATGAATGGTAGAAGATGGAGAAAGGATGAGCTATGTTAACACTCCACAGATCGTCCTTCATTTTCGACGTAATTGTCGAATAGTTTTTACTTGAGTGTGTGTGGACTTTTTAAAAGTTTGTAACTTACATAATTTTGCATAATATCCGGATGGTCCTTTTCGAGTCCGTCGTCCAGAATAGTCACAACAATGCCCTTTCCCGTAATGCCCTGCGCCCAAGCAGTTTGCACGTTCATGTCCAGGCCATTCCCTCGATTCTGAAACACATAAGAAATAGGAAATTGAAGAATAAGTCAAAACAGAAATGTATCAAATCGTTTCCTGACTGAATCGAGTGATCAATTTCACTCATCAGAAAGAGGTCTCTTTATAAATAACGAAGTTTAAAAATGACTAAGTTGAGTTGTTATTAAAAAAAAGCCGAACTAAACAGTTGTTCACAAGTATGCATACACATCAAGCCAACAATTTTTTCATGAACAAAAAATGTAAGACGTAAAATTACACCAATTACAAAAAGTTATTATTACAAAAGTTCTGTTTTCACCCTTTATTCAAATAAGTATTTAGTTAAAATTTTGTTCCGATTGAATATCTGTTGAAGATCGCTTTCGTCATGTCATGGAATTTACCGGGCAGAGGATCACAATGTGCTGGAGAACCGTAAGCCTCAGCGACGGTTGCAATTCAAGAACTATTTATCGATCTCCATATCCAGACCAGAGCTTTCTGGTAATTTGGCTAAACCAAATAATTTTATTACTAAAGCTTTTTATTAAAATATAATTTATATAGCATATATACTACATCTTAAGCATCTTTATTAGATGCAGAAGTTTTTTACAAATCATAATAGTAGTATTCAAGGGATGTAATGGTAACGATGGTTCTGCTGCTTAAATTCTATTGAAGCTCAAAAGATGCTCAAACGACGTTTTTGGAGCTAGCATGCATGCATGAATCCGCCCATCCATCTATCCATCCATCCATCTATCCATCCACTTTCCAATCATAATACTTATATTGTAACGTAGATAAAAAGCATATGAAGAAGCAAGATCACATAAAACTATTAAACTCTATCGCAAATATAATTTCCATGAACAACATATTAGAGAAAATTTTTCATAAAGTCAATCTCAGAGAAGTTAATGGTAGGTAAAATTGCGGAGTTTTAGAGGAAAATCGCAGCTTATATTTCAGATCACGCATTCTCGGCGGAATCTAATTTTGAGTTCTCTTTTGATGTTTCTTTATCTTTTGAGTCCTTTGACAGATTTCAGGCTCTGATGTTTGAAGCGAAAACCTTTTGAAAGCTCGAGCCTTTGTCCGGGATTCCATACCAGCATTTTTTAAACGAAGTTTTCTTGGGAAGTTCGTTCTATTATATTTTTGTGAAAAGGCATTTATTTAGTCCTCAAGCCTTCCATGGACCAGAGAAGAGCTGACAAAAAAGCAAGATCTTCAAAATCTTATACAGAAGGCATAATCATATTAAGATATTTTGCAGAGTATAAGCTCCCTAAAGTGAAGAACCAAGGAATTGTAATCTTCGGCCATTTAATTTTCGTATAAAAATTTACGGAGAAAGTGGATTAGGTTTAGATGCTTCATCCACACAAAACTTTTGTTGAAAAATATAGTTTATAATAGAATAAAGGGATTGCAGTGCACCAAATTTAAAAATGGATTTTTGTTTTACTTTATTCTAGTTTTTTACAGGACGCCTCAAGCTTTCAAAGAATTCGGGGAAATAGAAAAATAAGCGGTGAATATTACAAACACAAACCAATTTTAAAAAGGGATAAAAAATAGAACAGTTTTCCCCTCACAATCGATTTAACAATCGTTACTTAATACATCTTTTTAAAATTCACATTCCACACATAGTTTTGCATCCCATTATGCGAATGGGACATTAAGGAATTTGAGTGTGAAAACTGTTTTTCTGTTTCTTCATTAGTTGAACAGAATTCTTTTAAAGCTTGTAAAAAATCAAGGACTAAATTGAATAGCTTGTGTTTTACACGTAAGTGGAGAGCAGTTGTGTAAAGGTGCGGGGGAAAATCCTTTTTGGGAGGGAAAGCTCCTTCGAAATGGCAAAAATAGATGGGGCGCGCCCTGACATGGTTTTGCCATAAAAGTTGTCACTTCCAATCTTTCTTTTTTTTTCCCTTTTAAGCTGATCATCGCTTTTTCAGTTTCCTTTAAACGACTTTCGGAAACACTTCTTTACAAGTTTACTCTCTAAATTCTTTCACCTGGTTAATTCAAATACTTTCTAAAAATCCCCATTTCACTTTACTTTTTCCGAAATAGGGATAATAACAATTTTAGTAATTGCCCTTCCTTTCGAGCAAAACAAATCCCTCTTTAAATATATTTCTTTAAGAATTCTCTCCACTAATTCCTTTGTTTACGATCATCCTTACTAAGTACAGTGAAACCTGTCCGTAAAGATACTTTTCCCCCGTTACAATAGATATACAGGGTGTCTCAGCACCAGGGTTACAAACTTCAAGGGGTCATAGTACTCATCAAGGTGAACGATATTTGTCATAGAATCTAAAGTCGCAAACCACCCACAGCGCCAGTTCTAAAACCGTCCAGCATGCACAAATATTTACAACCAGTGCGTGAAGAGCACCAGATACTACTCAGGTCAGCTGATCAAGTGCATAGCTGATTAGGACAACGCATGCTGCGCTTCTCATGCAGTGGTTGTAAATATTTGTGCATGCTGGACGATTTTAGAACTGGAGATGTGGGTGGTTTGCTACCTCAGGTTCCATGACAATTACCTTCCACCTTGAGTACTATGGCCCTTGAAGTTTGTAACCCTGGTGCTGAGACACCCTGTATACATAACATTGTTTAAGGCAAGGTAAATAATGTAAATTAGCTTCAATATTCAGTTACAGTCTAACTCTGAGGAGATGAGCGCCAAAAAAAAAAAAAAAGTCAATCAAAGCAGATAAATTTTTCGCATGGGAGTTGCGGAGGCACAGTTGGTTTTTTGGCGATTATTTGCCAAATATAACAGCAATGGCAGGTTCTGCACAAACTTGATAAAAAAGGTCCTGTATTGCTACTCGCACCCTATTTTGATTAATTAACAGGGTAAGCTGATTTCAATTAGGCACATTTTACGATGTTATTACATGCCGAAGCGGACAATTGGTTATGAATTAAACAGTGTAATTTTGTAATGTTTCGTTCATGGATGTTAATTTCATTTATGTAGTGAAGTATAGTAAAGTTGCTTTTTTTAATATTTCCATTTCTAGAAAAAATAAACATCACAAGATTGAATTAAAGAAGTCGTTCCTGGTGGAATATGTAGGAACTGGCTGGCATGCGTGTTCGCCAATAGAAAACGTTTCCTCAGCATGTTCATTTTTTTGACCACTCCAAGAGTTCAATAATACCAACAATTTGTAATTTATTGTTAAAATGGGCTTGATGATGTTGTCTAATAGAAAAGAATTATGTATATATTTTGACGATTTCCTACTTTTTGTGCATGCGATAACGACATTTGGAGGGCTAAACAAAGTAGCACAAACGCTGGGGCCAAAAGTTTCCTTTGGCATTTGATGTATGAGCAAAAATTTTGACAACAATGTCCCATCCATAGAAATTACGGATTGTTTTGTGAAAGAATGCGGAACTGCATTTGCCGATTGAATAGTCCCCTGAACACGTTTGTCTGTTTTGAAAGAAAGGGTCTTCATTGATGTCATTTCTTTACCGAAACTGCTTTGATCTGTATTTAAAACGTGAATTTGTAACTAGCTTTTCATTACATCAGATGCATGGAGAACAAACTCAATAGCTTGGTTTTCCAAATAATCTGAATTTTGTATTTTTTGTAACGAATTTTGTTATTTTTCTACCAGAAATGACATATTGTTTCTTGAAACGTGCTATAAAACTGGGAGATGCTTTGAAATTTTTGTATTTAATTTCTGTACTATATTTGTATGCAAAAGTTTGAAAACCGATATCACGCACAGGAAAACCATTCGGTCTCGCAATTTTGAAATTTTCAAAACTATGCTTCTTTATTGAATGCAGTTTTTCAATCTTGTTTCTCATATTAGTGATGTATTTTTTCATCCTATAAATTTGTCTGTATTTACATTGGTGTTACGAAAACAATGTTAAAGTGTATGCTCCCGTTTTCGTTTGCCTGATACTGTCCATGAAAAACCTACGACTTGTTTCATGTAGGTAAGCGAATAGGACTCATGTATAAATCAATAGGACTCAATATATCAATCAATAGGACTCAATATAAATCATGTGACATACTATCATCAGGGGAAAATTCATTTAAGTCATAGTCACCAACGTCTTCTGTAATTTCTACATTTCTCTCATTGTCAATATTGAGAGTAAATTTTCTACTAATATCAAAATGTGCATTTTGCACCAATATTTCGGCAATGGAAATTATTTCATTCCCAATATGAATTTCTGAATCATTTACAAAGCTCTTGGGTTTGCTTATATATTATTATTTTATTTATTTTTATTTGCTTATATATATATTATTATATTTCTTTTGTACTGATTCAAAAAAGTATTTACCAATATTTGATATACTGACCATTGCTTTTTCTTCCAACAAAAATCACCTCAAATACAAAATAAGCTGAACTATAATAAATTAAATTAGTTGTATAACATCAGAAACGTATTGCAAAAGAAAAGAAACAATATTTTGAAATCTGATCCTAATAATGAAATTATTGTAAATTGTATTAGAAAAGTGAAACCAAACTAACAAAACCGTAATAGCGATAGAAATGTTATTCAACTATTATACAAACGTTGTTAATTGTTAAAAAAACACCACCACCTAAGACCTGATTTCAGCGCTCTCAAAACACAAAAGCAAAAACAAAAAACAAAACTTATTTAAACCCTTTCACAGTCAAAAAAGCTAGCCAAAGCTTATTCAATATTCTCAAAGCAAAAATTAAAAATCAAAGGCTAATTCCAAAGCTTCCTCGTGGTGCGTACTTCTTAGAACAACGATTACAGAAAGAATGTAATGGGCCACCGGTTTCCGACGGGGCCTTATATATATTTGCTGACTCGGCAATTTTGCTTTCAAGATTACCATAATTGGTGATTTGTTCATTCAAAATTCATTTTACAAATGCCTAAAATGAAACTGAACAGATCATGGCCGATTTTTTCGTATCTTTAGTTTTTACACATGAAAATGTTAGTAATGTGAAACACTATGCTAAAACTATAATAAACTATTTAAACACGACTACCACAGTCGTTAACTGTGGTAGTCGTGTTTAAATAGTTTATTATACATGAAAATGTGTATATGTGCCAATAAGTATATGCGTATGAGTATATATGCCACCATAACGACAAGGGAACATAAAATCTCTCTCTCTAAATTCTATTTTTTCATTAATACATAAATTCCTGTAAACATCTTGAACAATGTTTTCTATAATTCATTATTTTCATATATATATACGCACACGCAGTTTTATGCCTTGTACATGATTGCCCGTATTTTTTATTGTTACTACATGCAATGATAAATTAAACAAAAAGGTATTCAGACTTCTATATTTTTTTACTTATATTGAATAATGAATTCTTTTCTTCCCTTTTTTTGTTATTTATTAGATATGGTGTTTTTCCCAATCAGAAGTATCAATTATTTCAGCGAAGTAATGGATATTTTTCAAATTTCATAAAAAATTGCCAAATTTGGCGAAAAATCACATATTTCGCCAAATTTCAATGGCTTCTGCCTCTGCTTCAGATAGATTTTATTTCTTTATATAGTTTATTTTCATACTAACCATCTACTGACTGAATATCAGACCGATCCGGGACAGACAGACACCTGGGGTAGTTTGTACAAATAAACTCTCTACAACGATAATCTTCCTTATAGCATTTCTAGAGGCAGATTTCACTGAAGATTGGTATCGGTTTAAAATGAGAGCTATTTAAGTAGATGCAGAAGTGAAAACTTAAAACACGATGAAAACATTTCGGAATAAAAGGACGCCATTATTACAACTGAAAACGAAGAAAATATTTCGATAGTTATAATCGTTTTCAATTTACTATCACAAATCAATAAGCCACAATAAGTTGCTAGTAAAAATTAAAAGCTACAGCAAGAATAAAAGTTAAAGCAGTAAATAAATTACTGCTAACGTCTATATCAGAGGCGAATTTAAAGGGGCTCCTCCTCCTATCTCTAGGGTTGCAAATTCGCATGAATTATTACTTGTCTAAACCTGCCAACTAATTAATCGAAATAGGTCTCATCTGGTTTTCATGTTTAGCATCTTCCCCCTCCCGAAGGAAATTTATGAACGCGTCCTTAGCTTATATTGTTTTTTAAAATATGATTCTTGGATTACCATTTGGGGTTCTCAGAAAATTTCGAAAGAAAAAATAGAAAATAATATACTTAACATCACCTCTCGAAAAGGTACTTGTGCGTATAATAATAAAATTCGTACCAACAATAAAATTCCAATAAAGCACAATAATTTACAATGAAGTACAATAAAAATAATATAAATAATTTACAACAGAGTACGTACTGACAAAAAAATTCCTAAAAACATTATCAAGGCTGTGCAAGTAATTTAAGAAATCAACACGAAGGTGCAAAACCCTGAAGCCGGATGTTCTCATATTTTTATATTTTAATACATTTATCACTATATACATTATTTATTATTATTACATATTACTAATTGACTTAAAAAAGTATTTATTTTTATATAAGGATATGAATATATTGAGCTGTAGTTCTGTAATCCCCCCCACACACTTGTGAACTTTTTGCGGACGTTAATGAGTTCGCAAGCTAAGGAAGTTTGAGAAGCACGTGTACGTTTTTCTATAAATACAGCTTGTATTAGGTACAGCTTTACTTAATACAATGTAATTATAATTTGGACTGGGAGATTTCAAGTATTACGTAAGCAATATTTTGGCCATTTCAACCCCCAATAAGCAAAAATTAACATTGGCTAACATAGGAAAGTAAGACAAACGGCAACCCCTCACTCCCCCAAAGGTGCTTACGTAATACTTGGAATCCCCCAATATGGTATTATTAAAAAATAGACGTAATAATGTTATATTGACCAAATTATTCTGGGCACCAGTGTAATTATTTTGGTAACTATTTTAATTAAATATTTAAACAATTGAATCAAAAACATTTAATAAATTTAAATGTGAAATTTTAAAATGCCCACATGACAAATGCTTTAACTATTGCGCATAGAGTTCACTATATTTCAAATAATATAATTACATTAAAGTTAAATTTTACGTAATTTAAAGTTAATTATAAACATAGTATAATTTTAAGTTTAGTACAATAATATAGTATAGCTTATAAATAGGATAATCATAATATATTTTAGAAGCAGGAAGAGGATGGGTGAATAATTTAAGGGCACGGATTGTTCTAAGCACAGAATACATTATCCATGTGAGCAGCAATAGGGAAATGTTGTCCATATTGGCTTCTAACATTTGAATCCGAGTTATATTTAGATATATTAGTAGTTATATATAGTTACTTATAGTTATACATAGATATACTATATACCAAATACTATAGTTAGGTATTGCATTGTACAAATCAAAATGCTGCATATAATATGGTATTTTCATTGAAGATAAATTTTCACTTAAGTTGAAAACTATTTGAAGTTTGCATAACAGCTATAATAAACATAAAGACTACTTGAATAATATTCGTATAGTAGCAATAATAGATAAAATAATAAAAAGATATAATAAAAATTTATAAAAGGAGTTTATTATAAATATAATCACTATTTGAACGTTAATCGTATAGTAGCAATATCAAATCCCAGCAAAGACGGTAGTTCTAATAGTATTTTAGCAATGAAAATAAAGAAAACTAAACATTTTTATATCCTTACAGAAATGGTGTATCTTCGAAACTCTGAAAGAAGAAAACATGAGAAAAAAAGGCCTGAAAATATTAAATTTCCAGCTTCTTTGAAGTATCAAACTTACAGCAATATATTGGAGAGAAAAGTATAAAACAAAAACTGGAAATGATGTCTAAATCTGACAGCATTCCCTCGACATTTCTTTACTTTTATAAAAAGCATTTATTAAACATTTTTGTTCAGTAACAACAAAATACAACCGCTTGCATACAAAATGCCAAAAATATTTCGAAGTCTATCTCTGCTCATAACAATTCTGATAAAAAAAAAAGGAAGATCTATCTGTGTCCTGCCACGACCCTGATATCTATTGTAGTCGCATGCCTCACTCTCCAAGAAAGTGTATGTGTGTTAAATTTCTTGGAATAGTCTCAAAACGACTTGACAAGATTCCGGGAAAATACTTGCCGTCACGTCCAATGTCCATGTCGGGAAGTTAAAAAAAAATAGCCATATGTGTGACGGGAAATAGCTGGGCCATCCGAGATTAGCCAGATATTTCGGAAAGAACGAAATAGAACACTTCCATTCGTCACATACAAAATTTAATGTCCTTGTCCCACTGCTTCGCATTTTTCGCCAGTTGCCAATGTTGATAACGGATGTTAACAATGTCAAAACCATTGTTTGGCTTGTGTACGCGATTCTTTCGAATTTAAGAGGCAAGAATGAACTGGAAAAAGAAGCTGAAGAAATGTATAATGTGTTAACAAAAGGAAACATTTACTTAACTTAATAAAAAAAGTGTGATGTGAATTTTATATACATAATGATGAATCTTATTTATAAATGTTTAATTAGCATATTAGTTTTAATGGCTATAGGGAAGGACATAGTGAACTAGACTAAAAGAGCTCTTGTGTAAGAAATAATTAGTACATTTAACAGGTGACAACAGTAGGGTTCCCACTCACATTGGAGAAAAAATTCCCTGACTTTTCCAGGTTTTTCTCTGATTTTTCTAGGTTTTCCTTCGACTTTTACAGGTTTTATTCTCACTCCCAGGTTTTCCTCTGACTTTTTCGAATTTTCACCTGACTTTTCAAGGATTTCCTCTGACTATTCCAGGGTTTCTTGACTTTTCCAGGTTTTTCTTTCAATTTTGCAGATCATTCTCTGACTTTTCGAGGTTTTCCTCTAACTTTCCCAGGTTCCCCTGATTTTTTCAGCAATATTCCCTGATCAATTACAACTTTCAACTACACTTCGGTTGTGGAGAAAATGATTCCACTTTCATGGAAGATTTAGCTATTCAAAACATAAATTAAAATGGCTTTCTCTGACTTTTCCAGGTTTGAACAAAAAATTCCGTTTTTCCCTGACGATTACAAATTCCCTGACAACTCCAGATTTTCCAGGTTGCATGGAAATTCCGCAACAGGTTCACTTGTACTTGTAACTACTAATGAAATTTGTATGGAAAGTCGCTTAGATGCAATATTTGCGTTCTTAGAGATCAGAGAAAATTACTTTCCGTGTGTACTTAAGCTATACCGATGGCATTAATTAAAATATCCGCTCCCTCCCTCCTATCCACTTCATAATTTATGACCTCCGTATCATTCCAGAAGAAGCAAGCTGTAAGTAGTCAATACTTTCCTATTTCCTGTGTCTCCAAGCAATGCACAGACCAGTTACAATGCATAAACTGGAGTCGATCAGCATCAAAAAGTAGAATCTGCTTCCTTTAGGTTATCTCATTATTATATATGGTCGCTCTTTCTAAATCAGCCTTCTGAAGATTTCACTATTTCCCCATTCCTCCCTTAGCTGCATTGCTCTCAAATCTTCCGAAATCAGTTCTTTCTACCTTTTATAGCCTTTCTTCCATATGTTTTCAACTAATGTCCATGTTTATTCCTAGTTTTCTGTAAATTCTCTTCCTTTCTCATAACATCTTCATACTACCTCAATCCTGTATTTTTCTTTTCAAATCTGATCTTTTTTTAACTCCGTTAGTTGTTTATTTCATGTCATTAAGGAATGGAGCATATAAATTATATTATCGGGAGTTGCCTATTATACACAACTCATATGATTCTGAGAATTTTGGAGAAAACAATTTTAGGTAATGTATTACAAGCGTTGTGACTTCTAAAGAAGAAATTTTTAACCTTGAATTTTTGTTTTCGTCAAAACTTTGAGTCAAATTCTTTGAAAAAGCAATGAAAACAGATATCACTGTCTTTCCAGTCAATGACATGAAAGTTTATGGGCACCTTTTTCACCGATAACACGCTAAAATAGTTAAAAGGAATACCACACGTGTTTTTATACGAAGAGCGCAATCAGTTTTATTCGCTCCATATCTTTGAAAATAATATATTATACGAAATAAAAATGACATAAAAGGTTAATTACTTTCACCCGAATGGTCTTACGTTTGACACTTTGGACGGAAGTACATTGTTTTAAGAATTTTCAGCGACAGCTTTTCAGAACTAATACTTGAGAATATTAAAATTTTTGTAACTTTATTGGACTATTACAATAATTATGTTTCTATAATATAATAATTGTTATCTTATTGCAATATAATAATAGTTACCTTATTGCAAATGGAGGTGTAGTGAAAAATTATGAGAAAACTGATGCGGAATTGAGAGAGTTTAAGTGGATTATGTATTTACGACAAGGTGTTGAGAAATGGGTGTTGGTGATCTCTCCTTTGCAGTATATAAGGGGCAAACTACAAAATTTCTCCCTGAATATGTGGATCGTAACTAGAGATTTAGTCAAACTTTATCAATAAAATGCCCGTACATACATACATTGGAGTTAATTATATAAACTATTATATAGTTTGCCTTACGTTTTTTTCACCACTTTCGAATTCAAGTGGTGTAAAATCAATATTGATATGTGCACGTAAGACACAGATAGGAGAAAGCAGAATATTTGGGTGAGAGAACTATTAAGAGTGGACAATGTGCTTAAAATGAAGGTCGGCAATGCATCGATATATTGCAAGGACTTATACATTATGGTCAGTCAGGGTTTTCAACCGGGTACAGAGGGACCGTTGGTGACAAAGAAAATATCATCACATCCATCATGAACAGATGAGATCAAAACAAAGAATAGAAAAGATACGTGGCAAAATCGTAAAAATTTTCCTCTAGCAATTAACCACCTAGCCTCCGGAGTCGTATATATATACGTTTTGGTATACTACCTTTTCTTGTTTTAGTAGTCAATTAACTAATTGATATGTGGTGGGTCAGTGTGAGGTTAAAACTACCAATACCACTAAGAAGGAGAGAAAAGATATTACAGATTTTTTTAACCACTCAAAAAACCCAGCTAATGTAAAACAACTTTTCGAAAAGACTAATAAGTTCAACTTTTTCAAAGTCACGATAATGTCATCAACGTGTAAACGAGTTATGATATATTTTTGCAGAAAAGAAATAATTGATATTCTGCTATCAGCTCTGCCACTACAGATATAGAGGTTTTATTCGTAAACGCCTTTTTGTTTTGCTCAGTTTAAAGCCAATTATAGCACATTTGCGAATTCTCTGGATAATATAATTTTGAAAGCAATCACGATACGTGACTACTTTTCTCAGCCAATCTAAACTATGATTGCGTAATTTCTACTAATTTAAGCTTAGTAAACGTAATGCCTCTTGGGCCTCAGATTAGTTTTTTGTACTAAATGTGGTTTATATGCAGAACCACCCAGTTTTTTTCAATCCAATTTAATACTCGAATTTTTGAAGGGGGTTTATTTCATTGGTCCGTAAATGGTTGTTTGAAGGAAATAGTAAAGAAGTTTCCGTTCCTTTGTTATTTCAGGAGAAATGGGCGGAAAGGGCTGGAGGCCAAGTGTTTAACGTAACGGTGAGAATATGATGAAAGTCAAAAGAATAGATTTCTGCTCAAGAAAACGCATCTATTTCGTTCTGACATTAATGCTATTAAGATCTATATTGTCTATATATATATTAGAAGGGTCTTTATTTTAAAGTGACCTGCTTTAAAAGTATATTCGTTATTAGAAACAGGAATGAGGGCTTACTATAACTACCGAATAACGGCTTAACTAATTAAAAAATAACGTTTTTTTCCAAAATTGGCATTTCAGCCTTGAGGTTTGCTTCACTGTGGGATTAGCAATTATACAAAAACACGGGGGGGGGGGATTCCTTTTTAATTAAACCTGGTGTCATAAAGTCGAAGAATTTACAGTATTAAAACACTTAGCGACCGCAGAAGATTACCATCATATTGTTATACTAAATATACATTTTTTTGGACATGAAAATTAAAAACATTATGTTTTAAAGCAACATAGAATTGTAAAAATAAAATATGCAAATTGACCTACTGTGCATTAGCGCTCAGTTGGCGCGTGATACCGTTAGCAGACGGGTTAGTCCATTGCAGTTTAGGGAAGGCCGTCTTGGAGGAACTGGTTTTTCCCGCGCGAAAAACCAGTTTCGGCAAGACGCCCTTCCCTAAACTGCAATGGACTAACCCTTGTGCTAACGGTATCAGGCGTCAGGTCTGCGCGAACGTACAAAACCAGAACTTCGATTAGTATTTTTTGAAGTGGCATCTTGACGTACCAGCATTTATATTCCAGTACTGCAAGTACGAACTGTTCATACTCTTACTCTTCATCACACTCTAACATTTTAAACGGCCATGTAATCACACATATGTCTCTGACTTTTTAAAGAGAACTGGCTTTTACAACAGTCTTTGATTTTACCATGTTTGGCGCAGTATAGCCCAGATGCTCTTGCGCCATAAAACATCCAAACAAACAAACTTAACAGCGTAGTATTTCAAATGGAGCAATTCAAAGATATTCTATACGATAAACAAAAGAATTTTCCCATCATTTGCATCTTGCCTCCACTCTATCTTTCCAAACATATCACCGAGTTTGAAAGGCAAGCTATATCTTTTTTAAAGCCTTTAAATATAAAGTCAGATGACCTGTACTTGGGAGAGATTGGCTTGACTTTGCCTTTTGTGGGACTGAATGTCACTGGGTTATAGTGCTGTATAGGGAGATGAATAGCAAGGGAGACGAGGGTCATAAATGTTTATTGGTCCGTAAAGCCATTTCTCTAGCCCTCTCGCCTTTAAACGCCGATCCGATAACCGGGTTCGGTAGAGATTGATAGCGATCAATAAAAGGCAATCGATAACGTGCATGAAGAAAGGCACAATATAGCTTTCTATTTACTCTTTTATTGTAAAATGCTCTAACGTTGCGAATGTGAGCTTTACTCATACCAAATAAATATACAGAATGGTATATAAACGGATAAAATACAGCAAACATATTTAGAGATCAAATAGATGGACGAAATAAGAAAATACGTTGGAATGAACGTTGAACTGAATCGCTCAGAAGAGATTTATGTGAAAAGCACTTAAAGAGATCTTCATCGATCTGTGCATTGATGACGGCTAAATGAGGCGGTGATGGAATCTGACAACAAGTTTAGAAGAAATTGACTACATTTCTAGAAGAAACTGGCTATAATTCCAAAAGAAACTGACTACAATTCCAGAAGAAACTGATTACAATTATAGAAGAAATTGACTATAATTCCAGAAGAAATTGACAACAATTTCAGAAGAAACTGACAACAATTTCAGAAGAAACTGACTATAATTCTAGAAGAAACTGATAGCAATTCAAGAAGTAACTGACAACAATTTCTATTAAAAATTGACAATTACAGAAGAAACTGACAACAATTCTATTAAAAATTGACAATTACAGAAGAAACCGACAATTTTGGAAGAAATTGGTAACAATTCTAGAAGAAACTGACAAAAAACATCAGTTATTTGTCTTTACATGTTATAAGCTTACGCTTCATATAACAGAAGAACACAGATTTTCCGAAATAAAGGGGTGGACCCGAATTCGGACATGGAAACTTTCGGTTTATCTGGAAACTAAGTGCAAAGAAACTGCACCATTTATCCAAAAATGCGTGTAATCACATATTACTAAATTATTAGGTTAATATCGAAAACTGTCACAAAGTATATGCATATATGGGGCTTGAAAAATCGCAGCAAACGGAATTCGTCCACCTCAAAACAAAACCTAGTAGGAAAAGATTTCCTGCACTTTAACTTCAGAAATCTAGTCATCTCTGGTCGCCACGATCAGGCGACCGGATCCTTATGATCCCGAGCCTTATGCATATATTAACTAAAACATCAACTGCACTGGAAATTGTCCGATATCGTTGTATATGTCCAGTATCTGCTATTTACATTTTTTGGTTTCTTAAAGCCAGGGTACACAGAAAGCAAATACAGCGTTATTGCCAAAAACACTGAAAAAAATTTTATTAAAAAATAAATAAGTTCAGAAGGTTCTTTCGATTAGACGAAGTTTGGATAATCGGAATTCAGCTGTATTTCAATTACTTCAGTATTATCACCTTTTAGTACAATGTCCTTTATATAAAGTATTGACATATTTCCTAATATTAATATATTTTATATCTCCATATATATACAGGGTATCTCAAAACCAGGGTTACAAACTTCTAGGAGGGGTAGGGTACACCTAGATGACTCGGAATCACATAGCAATGCTGGTCGCAAACCACTCACAGCGCTAGTTCTAAAACCGTCCTGCATGTACAAATAGTGACAACCAGTGCATAAGAAGAGCAAAATGCGATGTCCTAATCATCTATACACTTGAGCAGCTGACCTGAGTTTTATCTGGCGCTTTTCACGCACTGGTTGTGCATGCTGGACGGTTTTAGAACTAGCGCTGTGAGTGGTTTGCGACAAGCATTGACATGTGATTCCGAGTCATCTAGGTGTACCCTACCCCTCCTAAAAGTTTGTAACCCTATTGCTGAGACACCCTGTATAAGTCAGTTGTTCCCTGTATTTGGTTTTGGGGTTTGAATAATAGAAACCAACTGAAAATGCGACAGAAGTAAAAGAAAAGGAAGTAGAAGAAAAAGTAAATGGTGAAGAATAGAGAGAAATCTCATGAATAGAAGTGCGAGAGAGGTTTATATATTATGTATAAAGGTACTAGGGTAGCGGCAGTAAAACAAATTAGTCTTGGGACTGCCCTGAGACATTGAAGAATGATAGAAGAATTGGTGGAATGATTTCCTCAAGTCGCACATAGGACTTCGATAACCGAAGTTTTTTCCACCATAACGGACATTAAGCTGGGAAAAACGACCCAAATTAAGGGCAGTTAAATGTTGGCTTTAACTACGCTTAATTTAGGTCGTTTTATTTGCTCCATTTTATTTTATGGTGCAGCATTCCATCTCTTTCTCTTGTTTTTTTTATTCCCACTATATTTTCATATTTTTTAGTTTACTAATATTTCTTTAACTTTCTATTTTCACGTATTTAAATCAATTTTCCTGTTATTTCAAGGATGTAGCAAAAACGGATATATTTGGACAGATATTAGGCCGAAATTGTTTCCAGAAATAAACATACACACACACACACACATACATACACACACATATATATAAATGGTAAGGACGAGGGATCAAATAAACGGAGAGAAGAAAAACGGTGCAACTGATCAAAATTTGAGACTTTATTCCCAATATTTCGGTTACTAAAACAGTCAACATTTATCAGGAGGACAAAATGTAAAATGTTGAAAAACTAAACTGCAAAAAGAAATAGAATGTTTTAGCATATTCTTCGCCATCAGAAGTCACGTAAAAATATATAACTGAAATCATTTTGGGCAATTTTTTTTAATAATTGTGAAAACATTATAGAAAAAAGTGGGTGGAAAGAAAAATGTTTGAGTAATGGATGAGGGAAAAATTCCTGAAGGACGTTTTTGAGTGAGCTGGTAGTATTTTGGGGGAATTGGTTTGGATGTGTTGTTTAAGGGGTGAACTTGTGCGAAGGACTCCGAAGATTTTTGAAGGATATATATATATATAGAGCAATAAAAATATCAACAATACATCAGTGTACTAATATGCATTCAACATACGCCAAATAGGCTGGACATACTCATATATTGAAATTCACTACACATGGCGCTTGAGCAGTCCGCATAAAACTAATTTAGGGGAATTATATAAAAGTAACACCAATAAAACTATCAAAGCCATTTTGCTTTAGTTATTCTACTCGTATGCCAGAGATCGGCAACCTAGTTTCAACCGGCGTTGCAAGAATTGCATTCCCGCGGATTTCTTTTGGGTGGCATGCGAGTCGATTTTAAAATAAAACCTATTGTAAAGAATCTCCTCCCTTAAGTTTATTATTCTCTAAATTAATTAATTATTAAATTGTATCCCCTTAAATGACTAACTATTAATTTGTATTCTGTTAAATCACTAGTCATTAATTTTCATTCATTTAATTAACTAAGCTATTAATTTTCCTTAATAGCTGGACAGTAAACTAAACTTTCGAAATTTGTGTGAGTGCAGACAGGCACGCGGAAGAAAATTGCAGTATTACTTTGGCACGATACTTTTAAACGGTTGCCGAACTCTGATCTATACTGTATATGCCAACACCCATCCACAAACACAGACACTCGTATACAATGAAAATCATAAGGATCTTCAAGGGACTTTGCAAATTCGGTCGTCATAAACGATGTTCTTTTAAAAGTCATGGTGTAGTAATACACTTTCGAATTTTATAAATCAGTTTAATAGTAAAAATTATTAAACCTTTTGTTATTAAAGCGACAGTTTTTTCATATTAGCTAATGATGTGGCAACAATAGATGTTAAATTACTCGTAAAGAAAAGAATGATTTTCCGGCGCCTGGTGGGACCCGAACCCACGACCTCCTGATTGCCGGTCCGGTGCTCTACCTAGGAAAAATCATTCTTTTTCTTTACGAGTAATTTAACGTCTATTAAACTTTTTGGTTTAAAAACTAAAAAAATATACTTAATTATAAAAGAATTTAACACACACACACACACACACACACACACACACACACACACACACACACACACACACACATTGAGATATATATATCTTTCGAGGTTAGCCTTATGGGCCCATTCTGCTCATTTTCTCCAGGGTCTCAAAACTGAACTGGATTGCTCGGAAATCCTATCGGTATAACGCAACATTGCCACACATTTGTTTTCATTTTATATACTTTAACGGTATACTCTACAATTTTTAATTTAAAATTAGCAAGTGTATTTAGTGTGGTTATATCTAAATTTAATTTAATACATACACACACACACACACACACACACACACATATATATATATAACCACACTAAATACATAGCACATTTTTTAAATTAAAAAATTGTAGAATATATCGTTAAAGTATATAATATAGAAAAAATGTAATAAATAATATTTATTTTATTGCACCAATGATTTCCGAAAGGTGTCGGTTCAAGAGTTTTATGAGACCTAGGCTCAAAAAATACGTAGAATGCGTCCATAGGCGTACGCAGGAAGTTCATAAGGGGGATTATAGTTACAATGGGGAGAGAGAGAGTTACAACTCATATATTCTTATGTTAAAAATGCAAAATTTCATTAAAATGAGGGGTTACAACCCCATCAGTACCCCCCTGCGTACGCCAATGAATGGGCCCCTAATGAATGTGACCCTCATGATATTCAATTAATAAATCATGATTTTTTTAAGTTAATTGTCTTCAGTATTCAAGTTTAGCAATAACAAAAATTTCTCGGACATATGTAAATAAATAAGATTAAAATAACGTTTAAAGTTCAATAATTCCGTTATTATTCTTAACACAAGTGTGATTCTAGCGTTGTCTCGAACCCATGTGGTACCGATGTCAAGTCGCGTCGTTATATCCGATACGAATTTCCCTGCTTAGAATCTTCGTACACTACAAAATCGTCGTCGTTATATCAGGTTTCGTTGTTATATACGATGTCGTTATAACCGATATATTTAGTATGGAGTAGAATAGGACATCGAACTTCTTGTAAAAATTTCGTCGCTATCCACTGCACATGGTCACTATCCACTGCACATGCATTATACACAATATTTTTGAAAACGGATGTTTATAAAAATATTAAGCCTCTAACAAAAGCAGCGAAAGTACGGATAAAAATTCGAATATTTAAATAAAAACAAATGAAAAGGAAGTCCTAAAAGAATATTCGAGATAAAAGAGATTCTAAGTCAAAAAATATCAATGAAATATGGGTAGAAAGAAAAAGAGGCTACTACATATCTATCTTTTATAAGCTATTCAAAAATCCTTTGATACGAATTCTAGGATACAATAGTTTGAAGCTATAAGAACAGAAGAAGTCATGAAATTCCATCCAGTTACAATAATATATTTGAATACTTTAAATGTTCAGATTAATTCAATAATAGACGCCAATAAATAAATAAATAAATTCACTTGAATACATAGTTAAAGAAATTTAGTACGCCGTTTTAGCGGAGTCTCCGCGAATGACGTGTGCATACTTCGATGGCAAACAGAAAACTGAATTGATTTTAGAATGCGCAAAACAATTACACACACCGTTGCCAAATATGAAATTACAATTATACAATATTTGAAAAATATGAAATATAAATAAACGATTTAGCATGGTGCCAATTTTAGAAATTGAACTTTTTAAGTTTGTTTTCTTGCGTTTCTAAGTGACAACAGTTAAGAAAGCCTGCAAAGTGAATATTTATATTGTGGGAGTCCACAAGTTCATAAAATAGAAGCAATTTAGGAGGTTCGAAATTTTCAAAACTCATTTCGTACAATTCATAGCATGCATAACAACAATCGCATAATGATAAATAAGATTCTATGCAAATTGAACAAATATTCGAGTAGGCCATCCTATAGGTATCAGTATAAATTACAATGAAAATATTATTGATTTTTGAGCACAACTTTACACATACGTAATTATCTATCATCTTAATTAGCGCCATCATTAACGCACTTTATATCGAAAAATATATATGATCACATATATTGTAGGATCGTTCAATTGTCCCAAACGCAATTGAAAGTTCAATGATCGTTGAATTTTAAAAGCAAAAACGAACAGAAACGTACACAATTTTTTATATTTTAAACACCTTGTTGGTTTTTCTTTCCTCTCTTTGGAAAAGAAAAATATTAAAAATGTTTTGAAAGAAGACTCCTTAAACGCGAAATTGAGTAACGGTGCCCAAATTTATGAAGACATTGCGCTTTGGTAAACCAAGATACGATGTTTTGGGCATTTAAAATATTTTTCGACTCCCAATGAGAAATGCTGTGTGAAATAAAGAAAATATTCGCCAAGAGTTATTTTAATCAAGTTAGTTAAATTCTGAGGTTTGGAAATTGCGGATAGTGATTAGAAAGCAGTTCGTTCGAAAATCGTGTTTTATAACGAAAGGACAACTGATGTTGTATTGCACGAAGATTTACAATTTTCCAAGGAATTCAGATCTTTATTCCATTAGGGAGTCATTACTAGACAGCAAATTATTACTGAAAATAGGAATTGTTTCCGACATCTTATTGGGATGCAAACTTGTAGACACTGTCTATTAGATATACGCAATTACAGTAAACATGGTTTACTATACAAACGTATAAATACGTCATCATACAACTAATATGAATATCGCATGCCACGGCCATGCAACAAACGGTAATAATATCGGCTTCAAAAGTTTGCGCAGCTTGCCTTCCATTACAATTACATTTAGAATTTTCATACTTTATTTTCGTTTATGCGGTGAAGATGAAAGACCTACTCTCCAACCCACTATCCTTTTTACAATATTCTAGTTAGATTAATTAACGACAGACATTGCTACAGTATTGTAATATTTGAAAATTTCTTTCTTATTTACTGCAAGCGTGAAGTCGATACAAAGCACCTGGTTTACACCTAATTGTGCCCTTATTTACCACACGTTTATTAGGTCAGGTCGAGCAACACAAATTATCTATGATGACACGCGTTACTGCTGAAAATGCTTGCAGATCACTGAAAGAGAGCACATGGGTCATGAATCTTCCAAAGACAATTGCACAAGTGATCGTTGGAAAAGCACTACGAGTAGATTACCACATAAGATACATCTACATTATTATTCAGAGGAGAACGATGTTTCGCAAAGAATGGTTCTTAAAACTTAAACACCTTCCTCGGATAAGGATATTAAAAAAAAAAAAAAAAGGTTGAATGGGCAATAATTTCTATAGCCATTTTTCAGAAATACGCTCACCTGATGTTGTTACCAAATCTATGAAATATGTTTATTGATATTTTGAGCAGCTGTCATATTTCTTGCAATATTTTTCCTTGTTTTTGCTGCATCTGCAATTTTGAATTCGAAGGTTGTGGTTTGCCATTGAGCAATGCAATCATTTTCTCATGCGTTTCAGAAATAATTATTTTTCTGCACTTTCACATTCATTTGAGCCCAATTCTCTAAAAATCACAATTACCTCATACTTCACTGCATGAGGCAATCCATTCATCCAATACATCAATTTCATCGTCGACTTCCTTCTTGATGTTACGTAAATTACAATGCAGTGAAACTACACACTGTTCAGTTAGAAAATGGAAATCAACAAGATACTGAAACTTAACATCCCTCCCACAACATGAAACCGACTGACGTCTACAGGTAATTATCAACGATTTGCGAAAAACGATATGTCACAAAATTATTTTTTAAAAATAAAATACCATTTTTTCATCTTTAAATATTTTAATTCTATTTCTATGCTCATTAGTGCGTATTTATTTACTGCCCATCGATGTTATACTGTCTATTTAGAGTAAACATATTACCTATGAAAATTTAATACATTTTTAAAGAGGAAAATTAAATTCTTTTATATATATAATTTTTTTAATATTTTTTTTACATTTTATGAATATAGGTAGTTGTAAATTCATTTACTTTGTTTTACGTCGCAAGGGCGGCGAAGTTGACACTACGTCTGAATCCACAGTTTTCTGAAGAATTTGAATCCTTGTTGCTTACGGTTGCGTTTCCAAACCGCCGGGCCCAGGCATAATTATACCGCGCCGTGAGAGATTTTCCTGGAATTCGTCATTTTAGTTTTCTATGCAGTTTTCGTGAATAATTATTTTATTGAGGAAATACTCTGAGGAGAATAATAGTTGCAAACGTGTCGCAAATCTCGACCCTGGACGCCTAAATGACTCTATGCAGAAACCGCCAATGACCAAGCCGCATATTTTTGAATATGCGAGTATTCGTGAATGATTGAGAATTCTCAGACATCAAAATCTTTTAGCATTCAAGAAAGGATATACTTTTGATTATGACCTGCTACGAAAAGTTCCTGTGAGCCCATGACCATGATATAGGTGCATTCTCTGTTCTTAAAACTGAACCAAATAGCATCTGTGTTGCCAGTTCACTATCCACTATTCAGCAAGGAAGTATACCAGAAATATGTGTATTGATAGAAGGAGTGTACTGATATCCTTTATCATTATGCTATAATTAATTATTTATGCTTACGATCGTTTAATATATGAATTTAAAAAAAATGGAAGGTATTTACGAGTAAATTTGTCCAGATCGGGCTCCTGTCTTACAAAAACGGAATTTGCAGGGCCCATTCTTATAAGAAAAGAATTTACCGGGCCCTTATCTCATAAAAAAATTTACAGGGCCCACGTCTTATAAAAAAATTACAGGGCCCACGTCTTATAAAAAAAATTACCAGGCCCTCATCTTATAGAAAAGAGTTTACCGGGCCCTCATCTTATAGAAAAGAGTTTACCGGGCCCTCATCTTATAAAAAAAGAATTTACAGGGCCTACGTCTTATAAAAAAGATTTCACAGGGCCGTGGCCCCGCAAAGGCCTAAACTAGCCTAGAGAACCAATCATAGTATGTGGACGCAGTGGCGTAAAAAAGGAAGGGGCTTAGGAGACTCAAGCCTCCTACTGGATATCGAACATACTTTTTCATAATAGGTCGCATCACAAAAAATCATTTAAAGGCGCTTGAGTACCCCCCATAGCCACTTGAGCCCCATGAGTTTTGAATTGCTACCCTACAGAATAGATGCCAGATGTTCTATTGGAGTCGAACTCAGGTTAATTGCACGATGGACAAAAGCGTTACCTCCAAGCCACCATACGACCGAATTTCTTCGGAAATAAAGACGTTAAAGATAAATTTATGAACTTATGTAGGCAAAATAAGGCATGCAAATGTCGACAAAACAAGGCATACAAATGTCGACAAAACAAGGCATACAAATGTAGGCAAAATAAGACATGCTAATGCAGGCAAAATAAGACATGCTAATGCAGGCAAAATAAGACATGCTAATGCAGGCAAAATAAGACATGCTAATGCAGGCAAAACAAGGCATACAAATGTAGACAAAATAAGGCATACATATGTAGACAAAATAAGGCATACACATGTAGACAAAATAAAGCATACAAATGTCGGCAAAACAAGGCATACAAATGTTGGCAAAATAAGGCATTCAAAGATAACAGAGGCGGATCTAGAGAGAGGTTTTAGGGGGTGAATATAAAATACAGTAAAACCTATTTAAAATGCACTCGCATTTAGCGAGTTACCGAATATAGCGAGGGAAATATGGATTTTATTTGGTATAATGATTAAGCGCAATACAAATTAACTGTTTTTAGCGAACAAGCATTTTTTGGTCTGGATTTAACGAGCAATTTAAAAAAAAAAATGGAAAATCAAACTATTTGAAAAAAGTCCGGTCGTTATATGCGGTTGGTCGTTATAATCGGCGCCCATGATAACCAATTTCCACCACATGTTTATAGATTTTGGAGGGGGGGGATTTCCACCCCCCCCCGTGGGTCTAACACCGAACATGGGCAAAGTAAATCAAGCAAATATAAACAAAATATGAAATATATTTTTGGCTTAGCTATCCAAAGGTAAAGATATCTATAAAGTAAGCATATTAATGGTAGTATACCAAACGTTCCGGCACAGCGGTAACATGGTTATCTACCAGGCTAAAAACCCGGGTTTGACCACGGAGCAACAGCAGACTTCGAGTTCGATTCTGGGTGATCGTAGTTTGGAGCCTTTGGAAAAACAATAGGTTTTGATGTAGCACGAATTTAGACCTCCTTCTCCCACAAAACACACTCTTTCCTGGATTGTTAATTCGGATGCTTTGTTGTATAGTCATGGCGAGAGGACAGAAAGGTTCAGTTTACTTCAACTCCTTCAGATGAATAGGCATTCCTTTGTTGGAAGCAAATTTACCGATTAATGAATAAATCTCTGTGATGGATCTCTCAGTCATAAATAAATTAGCTCTTTTTGCCTTTAAAATGAGAGAAGGGCAAGTGCGACACAATGACAATCGCCAGTTTGAATTTTAAACTTAACTTGAAACAACACACCTACCACTGAGAACGTAATCCCCCAGTGGAAACGGAAGTCTCCACATCACCCCATTTAAAGATTAATTTGGACAACAGATGGCACTTTAATATACTAAATAAATCTGGCATCACGAATGAAAGCTTTCGTTCCGACCGATTAGTCTATAATTTAATTAATTCCCCCGTAACTAATTTCGCGAACACCCAACTATGTGTTTGAAGGGGGGTGGGGGTGGCGTTTAAACAAAGAATGCGTCGTTTAAGGTATGATATTTTAAGAGATAGTAAACTATTTGATGGAGGAACTTTCCATTTTCTAATCATAATAGGGCAGATTATTTTCTACTTTTTGTCGATAGGTGGCGTTAGTCACTTTTTACGATGGTATAAAAAGGGGAGGAATAACCACATTTTTGGAAAGAATATTCAGATTTTAAGTTTGAGTACGTCCGCATCGAGGGATGGGTGGATCTTAGGGATCGGTTCCCCCCCACGCCCCCCCAAACTAAATTTTTAATGGTACTTGGCTAAGGCCTGGCATGCGCTGATTTTACCAGTACATGTTGTAAAAATTTTGAATCCCACCCACGAAATTAAATCCTTGCTACGGTCTTGAGTTTGAGCATTGGCCGCAGGGATGTAAACTCTAAGGGCTGAAACTCTTCCTTGAAAATATTTGGGGGGCCCTCAGGCAAACCTTGAATAATAGGAACGCGTTATAGTTGAGGATGATGAAAGCCTAAACGCGTAAAAATATATCATCACCTGTTATTGTTTTCACAAGCATGCGTACGGGGAATTTTGTATATTTAACTTATAGGAATATATGAATTATAGGCTCTGTAACCCCTCATTGGTCTATAACCCCCATGCCATAGACGTTATACGTACGCGCCTGAAAGCGTGCGCATAGGGATTCATAAGGGAGAGACAAGATGCCTACTCAACACATTCTGTATATATATAGTAGTTTCTGATTTACTCACTGGATTTTTTTATATGATGTTTTTATATTGAGGTTCGGCTGTATATGCATTAAATACTATTTATGTGAAGCTTTCTATTTAGGGATTTTTGCCAGATATTTATGCATAAATTTTCAGAGAGAACATACGAAACGTTCTAATATTATTTCATTATCAGCGAGGGCTCTGTCAGACCTTATGGTCTCTACCCATAGCTGCCCGAGCAGATCGATTATTTGTATGCTTTTTTACACTGTAATTTGTAAGTGTATCTGCTCGAAAATAAATCTGAATTGAATTGAATTTGAATTGAATAGAATTAAATTGAATTTGAATTGAATTTGAATTGAATAGAATTAAATTGAATTTGAATTGAATTAAATTGAATTTGAATTATTATTACTTGACATTACCACATTGTATATCCGGTTTGTTTTCTACGCACAAATGAAGTAAAGATAAAAAGGACAAAATTCTTTCGAAATTTCTAATATCTTTCTGACAGAACGAGCGCCATTTTCTAGGGGAGGTCGACTTGAAATAGACGACCAGGAGGATAACTTAGTTACCCATTCTGAAACAGAATTAGGGGGCGGCTGGCTATCAATTCCCCCCTTTCACAAGTGGGACGTAAATTGGCTAAGGGGGCGGAAGGGGCGTAGACTTGAGAGAAGCGAGCTGCTGGGTTGATAACGTGGTGAAAGGAAGGCCTTATTCCTCATGACGGATTCAAAATAACCCTAGCGACCTCTCTTATTTAAAAATAGTCACAACTTACAATCGTGGAGATTTTCAACCAGAAAATTTTGAAATCACTAATGAACATGTAACAGGAAACCCTCTCAGGCAAATATACAAGTGAAAACCATCCATTTGCGATCATTCGAACTTCATGACATTTGTTTTTTTTTTTGTTTTTTTAAGTTTCAATGTCTTTGCTCAAATTGTCGTTAGCTAATCAAGAGAGGGGGGAATTTAAATGTTCTCCCAGATAAACGTTCTAGAATCAATGTCTCCGAGAACAGTCTGGCATATCTAGAGCTTGCACCCTTTTCGAAATACACTGTGGCTGATAAATGACCCGAATCTAGCCGAAGATAGAAGTCTAGTCGATTTCGGACATCGGTGCTTCGCTAAAGAGCTCACAGCTCGCAAATTCCTCCCTGTAGATAAAGAGCTGCATCTCCTCTCCAAACGATATATTTATGTTCATTTAGGGAGGTCTTTGTAAACTTGTCCCCCTTTCTAATGGGCTTCAGGGCAATTATTTTAATTAACATCGACTTCTCAATTAAGGGGATTACTTTTTCTTAATTAGGGCGTTTTTAAGGCGCGTGAATTAAAGGCGAAAAGAAAAGGGAAAATGCTGCTACGTTTTCTTGGGCAGAGCTTCGGAGAGCTTGGGGCGAAGCATCCTTATTGGAACAACATAATTAAGTTTTTGAATCCCAAGGTTTGAATTTTGAAATGCTTTGTTATCCTGGAATTTTGTCAAAGGCTTCTGCTTTAAATTCTTTGAAATACATTTGGCAATGTTCTCTTAGGAAACGCAACTTCCATTTTCTTTTTAGAATTAGGGTATTAAGAGGACGGCAGGTCATAGATTCGATAGTAATTAAGTAAAAAAAAACTGTACTTTAAATGTACTATAAATGATTAAAATATCTGTATTATGATTTATGAACCTGTGTTTTTTATGGCGCAAGTGCAGAATAGGTCACACTGCGCCAAGATCTGCAGTTTTCGGAGGAATCCAGATACTTGTAGCCAAAGAATTGAAACCCCGAATGATGGCGAACAGAAAAACAACACTTGTTCTACGATACCATTGTCAGTTGAACCTAAACCGACGGAACGACAAAGGAATGCGCTGCCACTACCACGTCATCATGGGGAGCCTACATTTTCCCTAAGAATCCGAACTTCTTATGCTTCGTGTCTTAACCCATCGGATTACGGCCAACATTTAGCAACAGTAAGAGGTTTTCTCTTCTCTTTCATCCCCACCACTGGGGCTGAACCCAGATTAAAGGCATAGCAGGCGAACACGCCACCACTGGGCTCAGTTTGCAAGCGTACAATACGTTCTTAATTCTACACAATTTAATATTTATAATATCTAATTTGTTTAATGCGATTTTTAATATACAATGTGAGAAAATACAATTTAGAAACTCTCACAATACAAAATCTGAATTGTATAATGAAAATATAAATTTCTTCCTCTATGTAATGCGACATACCGCAGGATTTGTAAGTATTACATCAAGTCGCACATTATATAATCTGTAAATTTTAATAAGCAATTGGATGTAGTATGGTATGCCATCAGTAATTTCATAAAGTTCAGTCAACTCAGAAGTCCCAGTAGTTGACGACTGCCCCTCTTTTTATTAATCGGACTTTTTTTCGCAAATAGGATTCAATAATTGATTGAATTGTTATAGCGCAAGGACAACAATGGCCCTTGTTCGTCAGCAGGATTCAATGCCCAATAAGTTCGGATGTCGTCTTAAGATGTCAGCCCTGTCTGAGAATACCTAGGGGCGGACTGGGCCCTAAGGCTGGTGCGCCCTCATGGGCAATAGGACTCATGACTCCAAATGGGCAAAGGCTCGTGCCCTCCGAAAATCCAAGGTATGAGCCCTTTGAGAGGACACAGTCCGCTGAGAATGCCTATTGTGTAGTGTTGTCGAAAGGTAAGAAGCACAAGGAAATAAATTAATCAAGTCTAACAATAATATACAGGTTGGCTAGATTCACCCACGTTCAAAATTAAGTCAAACAACAAAGATAGCTCAATGTCATATGTCACTGCCAAACGCTGCAACCAGAACAATAATTTGTAAACAAGTAACAACAACTCTAACAGAACAATAATTTGTAAACAAGTAACAACAACTCTAACAGAACAATAATTTGTAAATAAGAAACAACAATCGTAATAGAATAATAATTTGAGCACATATTCGCATTTGTTTTGTGAATACATACACGTTACTTTTATGTGTGCACATTCGCATTAATTTTGCAAATAACAAAGTTTTCTGTTTATAAAATAGTAATAATTATGGCCTTGACATTGAGAAAAAATTAGTGCACATATGCAAATGACATTTAAATACGATTTCGCTCCAAACATAATTCACCTCATTACAAACCCATGATATTCCTCGCCCTAGAATATTAGTAGTTAATATGAACTTGGAAATGATGAAAATTGTTTTAAATGTAAAAACAACATTGGCTCGAATTATATTAAAATGTCTACGATTTACCTTTTAGCAGATAGTATAAACGAAAGGTTGCGTATTTTAAGGATTTCGTTCCCACCATGCGATTATCAAAATATTTTAAAGACGTGTCATGAATGTCACACAAAAAAGCTTTTTAGAAACTAAATAAAAATCAATACATGCGCCAAATTTCATTAAAGTGCAAAAAATAATTATTTTAAGTATTAAAAAAATAAAATACACAAAATCGCAGTTAAAAATGTAATTAAGCAACGTTGGAAGCTATCCCGAAAGCATTAAGTTTACTTTTCAGAAACATAAAATAGTTTTGTTTATACTTCTGAAGAAGAAAGCTCCACTCTTTCGAAACGACTATTAAGGTTTATTAATTATATTCTTAAAGGCGGTTTTGAGTGTTTTAATTTATTTTGTCCAAGCGCAGATGTCGTACATTCAAAAATTGAAGTTAGTATTTTTGTCCAGAGCAGGCAAGAATTAGCATAGTCTTTAGGAACTAAATTGCTTAATTATAGTGTTTTGCATAATTGATATTGAGTTTAGAAATTATTCTACTATAAATTATTATACCATTTAGAAGTTATTCTACTATAATGTAATGGTTAAAGAAACTCGATTTTAGAGATATAGGGTACCTGGGGATAACTTGGGCCCCTATAAATAAATAAATGTGTCTGAAAGAGATAGTTAAAAGTTTATATCATTTAATATATATATATAAAAACGCGAAAAATTTTAATACGCTCCTTTCTTTCTGCATTAGATGCACTACAGGCACTTAGCATAGTTTTCTCATACATATTTTTGTCTATTCCAACATTTGCCTTTTAGTTATATACATGTATATGGACGTACCGTTTTACTATCTCTAAAATAAAACGACTCTAAGTCAATATTAAATATACTATAGCAATTATCTTTAATATAGTACGAGTATACATTTATCTTCGATACGGTGATAGTTATCTTTAATAGAGTTCAAGTTAGTTTTGATGCAGTGTGTTAGTTATTTTTGTATATGGAGATAATTATAGCCCTGTACCGAATATAACTACCATTAATAGGGTGAGAACTATTTTTAATAGAATGAAATAACTACTTTTAATAGGAGAAAGATAGTAACCTTTAATAAGAGGAAGCTAGCTATCCTTAATAAATGTGAGATAGCAATCTTTAATAGAGTAAGGCAGCTAACTTAAATAGAATGAGCCAGCTATCACTAATAGAGTAAAACAGCTATCTTTCATACAGGGAGATAGTTCTATAAAGTGATGTGGTAGCCATTTTTTACAGGGAGCTAGTTCTATAGAGTGATGTGGTAGCCATTCTAAATTAAAGGCAAACAAGGACGAAAATTATCGTTTTGTGATATAGTGAATTTTTACGATTTTATGTGTTATTGCGTAAAGTATAATTTTACATATAACGAATCTATGCTAAAATTTTAATACAGTGAAACACTGTTATATATTACTTCACAGGTTCTCAAACTATGGATGACAGACCCCAATAGAGGGCGCAGCAATTTCTCAAGAGCAGCGCGACTCTTTTTGCAATTTAATTTATTTTTAACTCGGAATAAATGATGTGTTTAATAGCTGAAATATTGTGTGTTGAATTATACATTAAATTTACTTAAAAAAGATTGTTCTAATTTGAACGATGTAATAATTTTCTTTAAATAAAATAGTAACTATGCATACAGGTATATGTGAAAATTACCTACAATAAGTAAACACAATATTTTTATTCATATACTACGCAAAGCTCAAGGTGGTGCGATGCGTATGCAGGGTTTATCCCAGGGATGTAGGTGAAAAATTTTGAGAACCACTGCGTTACTCATTTATACATCGTTTAGCTAAGATCTTGAATCATTCTCATTCGTTGATTTGATTTTGGTTTATAGGTCATTTCGAGTCGGTCCACTAAAAGATGTAGAAATGGTGCTTCATTGCATATAAATGGTGCTTTATTGTGAATAAATGGTGCTTCATTGGATACAAATGGTGCTTCATTGTGTATAAATTGCGCTTCATTGCATATAACTCCTTATCAAAACCCATCTGTTGTTTATAAGTCCAATTACATAATTACTGTATGCGAAATCTTTAACACACACACGTACTGCCTATCACAAAACTATGGTAAAAGCAGGGTTCACACTTATAATTGAGAAGAAAATTCCCTAACTTTTCCAGGTTTTCTCTAATTTTTCCAGGTCTTCCCTGACTTTTCCAGGTTTGTCCAACAAATCTCGCTTTTCCCCTGACGTTTAGGGATGATTCCAAATTTCCTGACATACCAGGTTTTAATGGTTCTCCAGGTTGCGTAAGAACCCGGGTTAAGAGGGATTATGACGAAGCGAATAAATACACAAATATATAGTGCTGATTTAATGTAAACAATGAATTAAGTCAAGTTTTACATTTAATCTTTTAATTTAAACAAAAATTTAAATTACGGTGGTATTAAAGTTACGAAGATCTTAATTTAGGACGCTCATGCGCAAACCGAATTTGTACACACCGATGCTAATAATTGCAAAACGTAATTGTCCCCTCATAAGAAAACATAAATTGCGAAAAAAATTGTCGTATAAACATATTTTTATCATGCGTCTCGCCTTTGTATTAAAAAAAGTGACTTTTATTACTGCTGTAATCCCAAGAGCGACACAAATCATGAAAGGAACTACGTAGACCAGGCGCAATAAATTTGTTACTCATCTCTAGTCAATTGCAGAATGTGATTAACTTTAATAGGAATTGCGCCACGTGCGATCTAGTGCCATCACAGGGGCACGAATTCATTTCACGACATAAAGAATCGGCGGACAAAGTAATTTACGTCGCTTAGCGATTAGATTCCATGGAATATTTATTTGTTTTAACGTCGTTTTCTTGGAAAATCATCGATTCGTACATCCGGTTAATTTCAGGGAAGGATAATAACTTGTCTATTACTGGCACTGCTATAATTTTAATTAACAGTAAAGGTTAATTGCCTGAAAGTTGCCAGATTCGAAGGTATAAAAGGAACATTTAATTTCCTGTTTAAGAAACATGAGACGGAAAATATATTCCAAGACGATTACCATTAATGGTGATTCATTATGGAAGGGACTGAGTTGTGTTGGTGGAATGTTTAATGGCTCATGACAGTGTTAGAAATTATGGAATGCATATTTAAAAGGCTCTCGACATAATGAGGTGTGCTGTGGGCAAGCACAATATAATACATGGATTTTCAAACTGTGCGTTGCAGTTCCCTGAGCCCTACGACTATGTCTAAAACTTTATATAACACACGTTGCATAAAAATAGAATATATATATATATACAGTGTGTAACAAAAGGTATTTGCACACCTACATTATATTGCATAAACATGAGTGTAACAGCCAGCACCACGACGTATTTTTAATCGTTAGGCTTCTTTTACAATGAGCATCCATATATTTGTTATATATCTATAATACACACGTACTGCCCGCAAAAGCAGGGTGCCCATTCATAATGGAGGAAAAAAATTCCTGACTTTTCCAGGTTTTTCCGGCAAAATTCCCTGACAAATTACAAGCAACTTCGAACTAAATTTCGGTTGAGGAGAAGATGGTTTTCACAATAATTTGGTTTATTGGCAAGGTACAGAGCACTGAAGAAAATTAAGTTTCTTATGTATCTTCTTTTATATATTTCGGTAGGTTCTTAGTCTATTTATTTACATCCACATATGTAGCAGTACATTTTATATACCTGTGCAGAAATAGGTATTGAAGAAATTCAGTAGTTCCAACCAATTAAAATAATATTTATTAAAACATTAAATATTTAGAATAGTTCGCCAAAAGATAATTAAATTAAAATGCAACGTTAAAGAAAGTACGCCATTTTGGCGGAGGCTTCAATTAGACGTGTGCACACTTTGATGGTAAGTTGAAGACTGATTTGATTTTAGAATTCGGAAAACAATTATACACGTACTGCTGCCAAATATAAAAGGTGAAATTATACAATATATGTTGCCAGATACGGAAGTCGAAATTATGTATACAGTGAATTCGCGATAAGTCGAATTCCTGGGGACCGACTGAAAACGTCGAGTTATCGGAAGTTCAACTTAACGTTTGTCGTTGATTGGACTCGGCAACTTCTACATTACCTAGCCATATTTTAAATGCACGAAACGATACTTATATTAATTATATTTTCTCAAAAAATCGGATTCTTTTGGATTGTTTTTGCAGAAATTCTCCTTTTATGAAATTATTTACCTTTTGTAAAAACGCGACCAAAATTTCGTCGACGTTATCTTTACTTTCAAGATACCGTAGCGCTATAGATACCGTAGCGCGATAGATACTGCGTCGCGAAATTTTGCCTTTTCGCTCTTCATAGTCTTAATTGGGCACATCTTTTTCTTCAAAGTTCTGAACACAATGTTGTGCCTTGTTTTAAATTTCTCAAGCCATCCGGCATTTGCGTTGAAGCCCTCCACTTTCAACAGACTTTCAAAGTCCATAACTCTTACATGTAGCATCGTACCACTAAAGAGGAATCTTACCATTCTGGCTCCTGTACGATTTAAAACACTTCAAAAAGTGGATTCATCAGGAAAAGCACGCACTTTTAGTCTCTTACATTTCGGATCAACATTGCCCTCGCGTCTTTTCAAGATTTTCTCTTTACTCATCAAAATATTTAACAGCAGGTTGGGTGGAATGACATATTTCTCTGCTGGATCCTTTTGACCCAAGTTTGGATTTTTCTCAAAATCTTTTGTTAAATCCCCTTTTCGTTTCAAATTAAAATTAGTTTTGTTTACACATCTTAAAACACTATGCTTAAACAACAAACACCTCGCAGTATTCATTAACCGCTCTAACAAACGACCATAAACACTTCATCATCTGAAAAATGGGGTTTGGAAATGCAAACAAGAAGCTGAAAAGATTCTGATTGGGTAAAAACTCTTATGGCGTGTGACGACGCGGCTGAAGAGAACTTCGACTTAAAGGATGTCCACTTCGACATACACGAATATTCGACTTATCGCGAATTCACTGTATAGGGGAAACATCATGTAAAAGGAAAGAGTTTGGCATTTTGCCAGTTTTACGAATTGAACTTTTAAGTTTGTTTCCTTAAGTTTCTAAGTGGCAACAGTTAAAAAAGCCTGCAGAGTGAACTAGCATTTCTATTATGGGAGTCCACATCTGTCATTGTAGAGTATAAAACAAGCCGTGCCTTTTTCTTGCTGACTTTTCGTAACTAAAACGAAATAATGGCTTCAGAAACGTTTTGTAACTTTGTTTCTCTCCATTCGTATTAGTATTGAGAGACGGAATTTTAAATTTGAATGTGTTATGAAAACAAACTTCATCCAATCACTATAAGGTGACTTTTTTTTACGGGAAAATATATACAAATTTATGACTTCTACATCAATCGAACAGGCAGGCGTATTTAGAGCATTACCGGCATGTGTGCCCCCCAGTTTTTAGAGCACTGGAAAAATTATATTTTTGCCCTTTCCCAATACACAGTCCAAACCCTTAAGTTACGCATGTGATCAATCAGGAAACATTTTCAAAGTAAATTTTTGGAGAAGTGCTAGATTTTTTTTCCACCGCTAGATTTAGTGCTTTACGAGTATATGTCAAATACCTTTACAATAACACTTGGTATTGAATTGTCTTTTGTACCTTGAAGACGCCACTTCAGTTATTTTAGGACAGAACAGTTGTTTCGCCTTAAAATTTTCTTTTCTCTTACTAATAAGTGTTGAGCAAACTTCTCGTGGTTAATAAAAGATTTTGGGGAAAGTAAATATAGCAGCCTACCATTCTAACACCGAGGGATCCAGAAGGCTGAATTTTCAATCACTAGTCATTTTCTAGCTATATTATTTTAGATGAAATTAACGTTGAATCGATTCACATAACTTTCACATCTCTTCACGAAAGGAAGACATTTAAACAAGCGTTGTACGAAAACATACCGCTTTCGAAATCATAGCAAACAATATAAACTAAACCACTGCTAATAAATTCAGATCGGTTGAAGTCACAGAAAACTATGTCTCGGCAACTTACTGATTACACACAGTCTTAGGTTTAACCATCGGGTTCACTTTCAAAATCGAGTCTAAAAATATATTGTGGCTCGTGTGTTACGTTCAGGTTATTTATAGGCGGACTGGGCCGCCCTCATGGGTTATAGGACTAGCGCCCTTCGATAATCCAAGAAATGTGCCCTTTGAGAGGACTCAGTCCGCCCCTGGATCGCAGGATGTGTGGCTGAAACATAATTACGTGCTTAATTTCTAAGTTTTGGATCATTTTCAATGTTGAAGTTAAACTAAATGTTAATATTGAAATGATATGCTAACTATTTCGATTGCTTAAGAGGTCAATTTAGTTAGCCAGCATGATCGTAAATTTCATGAACTCCTAACCTGTTGGTTGCAAGCTTAACATACCGAGAAATGGAAATATTAGAATAATAATTGAATTCCACTACCCTCTTAATGAAAAAAATGGAGTAAAAGTAGTCTCGTAACAACTTTTTATGAAATTTAAACATATTTTTAAAAAAGTAGGTAATACATAGCTAAAATTGTGAAAATGACGAAGTTGAAATATCCAAAAAAATTTAAGTTACATAAAAATTACATTAAAAAAATAAGTTAAGTTGTGCACGGGATTAGGTCGGTATGTAGAAGACCCCGTTTTATGACTAATCGGTTTATAATTCTCAAATCTCATGACCTCCATATTCATAAACACATCCGATCTTTTAATCAAAGTTTTGGTATATTTTAAATAGTGTGATGTATTTTTCCAGAATGGGTTATAATTCATGACATTGGAGTGAGAGTTGATCTTATGACGACAACTATCTTACCGACGGCCGACAAGGAATACATTAGTCATATGAGTGGTTCTCTATATATTTGAACTACAGTCATTGGCGTACGCAGGGGGTGTTGATGGGGGTTGTAACCCCCATTGCAATGAAATTTTGTATATTTAACATAGGAATATATGAGTTGTAGCTCTGTAACCCCATTGAGCTTATAACCCCCCCCACTTACGAGCTTGGTGCGTACGCCTATGACTACAGTACATGGAAGTAATAATAGGTAATCGTATTTGCATATTTAAACGAAAGTGACAATGTACATCCTAAAAGAAAAATAAAGTTTCATACACTAGTATAGAATGTACAGTTTAACAGAGGACCTAGCGTAGAAACAAAAACTTCACATCAATGAGAGTAAATGCACATATTTACAAACCATGTATACAACCATAGGCGTACGCAGAAAGTTCACAAGGGGCGTTATAGGCTTAATGGGGGAGGGTTATAGAGCTGTAGCTAATATATTTCTATGTTAAATATACAAAATTTCATTGCAATGGTGTTACAACCTCCATTAATACCCCCTATGTACGCTAGTGGATACAACACATATTGGAAATGCTGTTTATCCTAGTTTAATGAATTTCTATACGCGTTTGACCATGTTCAAAGCCAACTTCCGGAGCACTTTCACATCTCTCTACCCTACATATAGCAGAATTGATGTCCATCTTAAACTTTTCCAAAATAAGTGGATTCTTTTTGTAGACAGTTCGTTTTAAGCGTCCCCACATAGAGTGGTGAGATCTGGAGATCTTTGGGGCCATAGTTCTTCAGATAAAAAAAAATTCCTCCAGCACCAAACGGGGAATTTTGTTGTATGACATATTCCACCGTCTTATTGTATCTAGCAGCTTATTATTCATCATTCATCTTGAAGCAAGAAAATCAATAGAAAGACAAGTTTTTGGAAGGACTTAGTATTTAAGGTTGTTTCAATAACAGAGACCTGGTTATTCCTCGCCGTGTCATGGCATACCAGAAGCCGCCATATTCCTAGGATGCACAGTAGATTTGATAAACCAATGTGAGTTTCCCATGTTCGTTAATTTTAGCTACAGACTTATCCACTTAGGTGAAATTGTATCTCGTTTGCGAAAAACAAGTGATTTAAAATCGAAATGCCGCCACGATTGAAGTACTTAAACCGTTGGTAATAATGCATACGTTTTCCGTAGTCGAAAGGTTGCAATTGATGGAAACTGTATTAACCACTGATGGATTTGCATTCAACATAATAGAAGTTTTTCATTTTCCTCACTGTAGTGTGAACGAAACAAAGAAATGATTTTTTTAGCCTAATATCCGTAAAAATTTATTAGGAGATCTCGTATAACGACCTTCTTATAACAATCACAATGTTTGCTGTTAAAACAGACCTTTTCCGGTCATGGTTCTTGTTCAATACTTAGACGCAAGTGGGGGGCGCTCTATTAAACTGAACGCAACGTACAATACTAAACATCATACGCTAGTACATTACTATCATACACTACAAGATATCATACTACTCAATAGCAGGTCAAGACACACCGGGCTAAACGGAGGGACCCTGGTTCGAATCCAGGATGGGGAAAGCGTCTCTTTTTCTCCAAATAGAAAAAAGCTCTAGTTTGAGCTATAATATATACGTAGGTGGCAAAAATTATTGTATAATACACTAATACAGTACTCTCATACACTTGTATAATATTATCGTATACTAAAGTATAATACTATCATATACTAAAGCCCTGCGGTGGCGCAGTGTTGTAACGCGTTCTCCTAGTGCGCCGCTAATCCGGGTTCGACTCCCAGCAGTGCAAAGAACGCTTACTCAGAGATCTCATAAAGATCGCACTGCTCACTGTAGTCCGGGGTTTGGTTCCCTAGGCCTTAAGAGGTTCGGATTCCTCGGAAAACAGTAGGTCCCGGCGCAGCATGACCACTGTAGTCTTTGAGCCGTAAAACCAAAAAACAAACAAACAAACATATACTAAAGTACAATACTATCGTATATTAGAGTACAATACTATCATATTAGAGTACAATATTATCATATATTAGAGTACAATACTATCATATACTAAAGTACAACAAAAGTACAATACTATCATATACTACAGTACAACAAAAGTACAATA
>QLNU02003157.1:4128-28663 GCA_006491805.2 Dysdera silvatica | reverse complement strand
CCCTCCCTAGACATTTAAAAATTTGATTTGCTCGATTCTGCTGTGAATTTTCTTTCAAAAGTTATGCAGTCGCATTTTAAAATGAGTTACTTTTTAATTCATTGCTAATTGACAAGCAATATCAATTATTTTTGTATTTTTTCAGTATTTTGTACATTCACTAAGATGTCTGATAACTTTGAGAAGGTGCTCATAATTTTTCTCAGCCCCCATAGAAATACTCATATGTGAGCCCATCATAGGCGTAACTAGGTGGGTGCCGGGGAGGGTCGGCTCTCCTAGAAGGCTGACTGCTCCCTCCCCCCACCCAAGAAAATTTTCCGCAGTTTTATTTGTTTTTATTATGAATAAATGTAAGGCGCGTCCCGCCAAAATTTCCTAAAAATACAAATGCCAGTTATGTGTAATTTTAAGAGACTTGTCTTTCTGTTTAAAATTCGAGTTAAATATCACAAATTTGAAAAAATGCTTTATTTTTTAACCTTGGCATATAAGAGTGGACTTTTTAATTTAAATTATTAGGGGAGAATAAGGACTGAAGTCGTGGATTTCAATTACTTTTTAAAAATGGATTTAAAAATTAAATATTCTTTTTAAAAAAATGTGAAAAAATATGCATCGTTTTCAGAAAAATAAGATCTATTTAATGTAATTTACTAATTTAATTTTAATTCACTAATTTAATTTAGTGAAGACAAATTCGTTTCTCCGTCTGAGACATGGATATATTCAATGTTAAATACTCGCTAAATGCGTACGGCTCATCGGATAATGCGGACAAAAGACTTTTGTAAGAAGAAAAAATGAATTTTTCAGGAAAAACTTTAAGGGGTATCGAAGGCAGCATGATTTCTCCCTAGGTTTGGTCACCTGTTTTTCAAAAGCAACCTCCCAAATTTCTTCGGATTTTTTATACGGCATTAAATAAAAAGAAATGAGTTTCCACTTCATTCCACGTCATAGTTGAATTTCCTGCGAATGTGAAGCTATTTTCCTCAAAACCGAAGTTCAATACAAAATTTTGTTTACGATTGGTTAGAAAAGTTTGTCGGAAAATTCATGGAATTTTTTTCTCTAGTGTGACTGCGAACCCTGTAAAAAACTTTTAGCATGCGATAAAGTGTGTATACTCCTCATTATTGCGTAATAAAAAGTTCCTACAAGCCGATTACAATAATGCGCGATGCATCCTCTGTTCTTAAGATCCAAAAAATGTAAAATAACTGAAAAGTATCACTATGATCCTTGAATACTATGTGAATGCTGCAGACACTTTTATTTGTTTTTTCATAAAGAGCACACGCATACACTTAAAAGAAGAACACAAAACTCACACCAGTTTGCTTTGATTCCGCAATTCTTGTTTGTTTATGAGCATTTTAATCTCGATCGAATTATTGTCATTTAGGGTGCTACGTTTCATCTTGTGATAAAGTTTTTGAGTTATTTCTTATTATATTGTCTATCATGCCAAAATTTACATATTGTCAATACATATAATTTTGGTTATAAAAGAACTATTGAATAATTACTATCTCAAACATCTCAAAATGGACGTAATTCCTTCCGATTGGACAATTATAGAAAACGTTGCACTTCGGCAAAATATGCAAAATATCGGAATATATCGTGGTCACTTTATATGATTTTACTCTATGTCTAATTAAATAATATCGTATTAATTTTTATTATCATTGATTAAATCAAATATTGTGATTTTTAATTGTCTCATAATATTCAATAATTATGGTTCCTAATTATCTCCTAATATTCAATAACTGTGATTTTTAATTGTCATTTTATCTATAACTGTTAATTATAGTTAAGAACGAGATTATTTTGAACAATAATGTACAAAGTAGAGTATAATGTATATGAAGCAGTGAACTCTGTCTGTAACAATATTCTAGGAACCGGGAAAAGGTATAATTATAGACAGTTTATCCTTAAAGACAAGGTTGAATCAAACACAATCTATTATGAAAATCAGTTATACAGTTGAAACCGCATATATGCAAATGGGTGCGTCAACGAAATCCTATGCATATAAGCGGGTTTCGCATATAAACGGGTTTTACATAAAAGCGGTATTCTCTGAACTATAGCGTGGAAATAATTTGCTCATTAAATTTTTAATGAATTTTATTATTAAATTAGATATTCTTATTTCTAATTTTATAAATCATATACATTATTTATTTCAATATTTATAATGTACAGTACTATTAATAAATCTATTAATAAAAATAACAGGAAGTAATGTAGTAGTGCTTACATAAACATATGCATTGCATTAGTGAAAAAATCAGTTAATTTCCATTGTACGCATGAACGTTCTGATAACTGATTAAAGATTTTATTTGTTAAAGTATTAACATTTTCCATATGAAAATTGTTTGATCTTAAATAATCTTGAAAAAGCATTAGAGTAGAAATAGTTTCTTTACCGGACCGACCAAAAAAATCGACAATGATTCTGAATACAGAAAGAGGAGAAAGACGTAAACAAAGGCGTAAATAAGCTGTTAATGGAACTTGGAAAAGGGCTGCCAGCTACATATTTATTATAGATGAAAACTTGTTTTGCATATATCCGGTTTAAATTCTATAATAAAATATTCGTTTGGCTTCGAAAATACTTGCATATATGTGGTTTTTGCATGTGTAAAATCGCAATTAAGCAGGTTTAGGTAACATTAAGAAGATAGGAGAAAGTTTGAGGCTCGATATTTTTTGCATATATGCGGTTTTCGCTTATATATATATATATATATATGGCCTGCAAAAGGGTTGCTGGTATCTAACTGGAAGGAGACCCACACGCTGAACGTATGTGACGATGTGTGGAACCGGCCAGGCCAGTAACCTAGTGTCCTACCCCGCCTTCAAGTGGTGCAGGCTGAGCTTTCTATTTATGTGGCAAATTAATATTTGCTGCACGGATAGAAAGGCGGAAGGGGAGGGCTAATTCACCAACCCGTCTAGCCAGCGTGGTGAAATTATGGCTAATTCCTCCATTATGTTGACACACCAGAAACCATGGCCCCTAGTCTCCAGGTGCTGGAGTGCTCCTGATCAAGGCAGCGGTCAGTGTGGCATGAAAGCAGGGGGTGCTAAGAATCACTGGAATGGCCCAGGCTGCCGTTTGTTATTGACCTTGGCTACGTTTAATGGACGATCCCTTGCTTCTGAAGCAAAACTTCAGGAATTGGAAGAGGAACTAGACAAGATCAAATGGGACATTGTAGGACTCAGTGAAGTTAGAAGAAAAGGTGAAGAGTTGGTGGAACTTAAAAGTGGACATTTGTTTTATTATAGAGGAACGGAAACTGGAAGAACAAGTGGTGTTGGCTTCTTAATCAACAAAAGAATTAAAGACTGTCTTCTGGAAGTTGAAAGTACATCAGATCGAGCAGCGAGGCTCGTTGTTCAACTAACCCAGCGATACCAACTTCAGATAGTACAGGTATATGCACCAACATCAAGCCATACCGACGAGGAGGTTGAAGAATTTTATGAAGAAATCAAAGAGTTACACACCAAAGGGAAACAACATATCAAGCTCATCATGGGGGATTTCAATGCAAGAATTGGACAACAGGAACAAGGAGAGACATCGGTTGGTAAATACGGATATGGGGAAAGGAATGAACGTGGCGATCAACTCATCGAATTTGCAGAAGCTGAAAACCTTAGCATCATGAATTCATTTTTTAAGAAGAAACCGCAAAGAAAATGGACATGGAAACACCCCAATGGAGGAACCAGCGAAATTGACTATATCCTGGCAAACAAGAAATCAATTATTGAAGATTGCAGCGTACTGAACAGATTTAATACTGGAAGTGATCATCGAATGGTGAGATGTAAAGTGCACTTAAATACTAAATTAGAACGACAGAAGCTCATTAGGAAACAAGTAAGTAAGAGGGTGGATCTAATGAAACTGAAAGTAAATACCGAGGCATTCAAGTTGGAATTAAAAAATCGCTTTTCTGCACTGGAAGGACTTATTGAAGAAATTGATATCTCAGAAGCAAATGAAAACATTGTTAAGACAATAGTTGAAACTGCTGGGGAAATTGGTGGTGTAACCTGTAAAAAGCACAATAGCAAATTATCTGAGAAGACGAAACAGCTCATGAAAAGGCGAAGAGATATGAAGGTGGACAATCAAAATACCAGTTCCAGGATTGAGTACATAGAACTTTGTAAAACTCTGCGCAAAAGCATGAAAGAAGACATAAGAAAATTCAACTGTGAGCTAGTAAGGAAAGCCATTGAAAATAACAAGAGCCTTAGGGTTGTTAAAGGAAGTTTATCTGTTGGGAAGAAACACATCATTGCATTAAAAGGAGAGGATGGCACCGTAACAAGAAATAGGGAAGAAATACTTAGAAGAGTTGAAGAATTCTACAAAAATCTATACGAAAGTAACAGTGGATTAAACGAAGACATTGAAATAGTCGAAGGAACAGCTCCTAAAATCTTAAAAGAAGAAGTTTCATTTGCAATAAAAAGTATGAAGAAAGGAAGAGCCCCTGGTGATGATGGTATTACATTAGATATCCTAAAAGAAGCTGGAGAATATGTAGAAGACATACTTGCAAAATTCTTTACCAAATGTCTTAACAGCGGTAACATACCAAACCAATGGGATTCTGCAACAGTAATTCTTTTGCATAAAAAAGGTGATAAAGAGGATTTGAAAAATTACCGACCAATTAGCTTGTTACCTGCTATTTATAAAATCTTCACAAAAGTGCTAACACATCGCCTGCAGAAAAAATTAGATGCAGCTCAACCAAGAGAACAAGCTGGATTTCGAAGTGGATTCAGTACAGTGGACCATATTCAAGTATTAAGAGAATTAATTGAAAGAACACATGAATATGAACTTCCATTGTGTGTTGCATTTATTGACTATGAGAAGGCCTTTGACTCTATTAAAACATCAGCAGTCATCAACTCTTTAAGATCAACAGACATTGAGGATGTGTACATTGACATGGTGAAACGTGTGTATAAAAATGCAAGTGCAAAATTTCGGTTACATAAAGATACCAAAACTATCAAAATTGGTAAAGGTGTGAGGCAGGGAGATACCATTTCTCCAAAACTTTTTACTTCAGCTTTACAGATGATTTTTCAGCTGATAAATTGGAATAACAAGGGAATAAAAATAAATGGTGAATATTTAAATCATCTGCGGTTTGCTGATGACATTGTTATTTTTTCAACGAACCCATCAGAACTCCAAGACATGGTACAGGAGCTCTCAACTAGAAGTAAAGAAGTTGGACTCAAGATGAACCTACAAAAAACTAAGATCATGTTCAATAATTTTGTAGAGGAAACAAAAATACAAGTTGACAACATTGAGCTAGAAATTGCTGATTCATATATTTACCTTGGCCAGCTGATTTCAATGGATGGCAACATTATGAAAGAACTCAACAGACGTATTAAACTTGGCTGGAGTGCATTTGGAAGAAACAGTTTTATCCTGAAGGGGAAATTGCCTTTGTGTCTAAAAAGAAAGGTCTTCAACCAGTGTGTATTGCCAGTCCTCTCTTATGGATCAGAGACATGGAGTCTAACAGTTGGAGCAATACGAAAGTTACAGACAACGCAAAGGAGCATGGAGAGGACCTAGGAGTACCATTCTCAATAGCTAAAGTCCAATTGTTAACACAATGTAACAACTGAACCACAATAGATCTACGGGACAGAAAACCAAACTATTCATTGGGAAATGCACCCAAACCCTCTAACATTGGAATTAGAGCTCTTGCTAAGCATCTCTCGTAAAGTTTGAGCACCACATTACTAATAGAGATAGGTCTATAATTGCCAGGATTAGATCTATTACCTTTTTTAAATATAGGTACAACAACAGAGTTTCTCCATTAGTTAGGTATGCAACCAGCCAAATAACATTTGGTGAGCAAATATAATAATATATAAATATAATAATATATATAAGCAAATAGATCATATTCACTAGGTTTATTTTAATGAGGATATGCTATGAACATCGCTACCCCTTGGATATACATATATGATGTTAACCATACAACGTTTCTCAAAAAATTTAGCTACATGGTTTTTATTTATTTACAATTTTTAATTAGTTAAAAGCAGTTATTGAAAAAACACAACAATTTTTGATCTTTTCAGAATAAAAATGTTCACCGATTAATGACGATAACAATTTACTCTCATTCATGACGAATTTTTAAAAATTCTAAAAAAAAAATCACATTTGTGTAAAAATTAAATTACGAAAATGATGGTACGTATTAGGGTGCTCAATGCAATTTTTAAACTGCTTAAAAATATTTGTAAAAATACATACAGTCAAACCAGAGGAGGACTGAATCTTCTTAAAGGGCGCACACCTTGGATTATCGGAGGGCGCTAGTCATATCGCCCATGTGGGTGCACTGGCCCTGTCCGCCCCTGACGACAAATAGAAAAAGCGACTCAAAGGATATCAGCAAAGTAGAGATTATGTCGAGAACTTGTTTGAGAGTTAAATGAAGAGAAAGTTTATTAGAAAATTCTAAATTATTTTATTTTTATTTATTTTATTAAAGCACGTGACTCAAACACATTTTTTATATTGATTCATAATTTATTTACATTATCTTGTTTTGTTTCGCAGAAGGGGTGTTTTTCACCCATTTCATTCTCACCTAAGACTCAAAGGGGTAACTAGGGGGAGAAATTTCGACTTAGAGCTTGAAAAACAACGCATAAACGAAGCTAATAAGAAATGAGCCATATAAACGAAATATTTTACTATTAAAATATATAGGAATGAATCGGGACATAAGCAAAACGACGTATATCTTTTTGGGTCTAACGTTCGCATTATTCTGTTAGGCCTAACTCTCGCATTATATTGCTTCGTGTAAGGCCTAACGCTCGCTTGCCTATTGCATTTTGTTAGGCCTAACCTGGCACTATAATCACGATCGCACTATCATTTCACATGAATCCGATCTTTCAGCGGCCCTTTTTTCCGCGGCGCATTTTTCCGTCGACGCTTTTTTCCAGGCCCTTTTTCCCGTGGCGCTTTTTTCCGCGGCTCATTTTTCCTGCGAGTTGGCGAACATAGGAAAATAGGCACAACGGCATCCCCTTCCCCCAAAAGTGCTTACGTAGTACTTGAATCTTCCATAAAGGGGCGTATTCGTGCGCTATAATCAGGAGTTCGACAAGCAGAGAATAGTAGTCGCTTGCCTGAGAAAGGAAACCTAGAAGTTTAGTAAGGGGAAAGTATGTTTCTTGCCCGCGGACTGCAAAAATGTAGTCGCCAAAGGGGACCAGATTTGTCGAGCCCCGGGTCTAATAATAATGGACATACGCACAATTCGGAATATTGATTAGTAGCAATTATATAATGCACCATCGGTTCGGTCGTAATTTGCTTCCCTGTCGTAAACGTTTTCCCTCTGATCTACACAGATTATTATTATTAATATTTATTTATTTATATTTTCAGTAGGGACAAAACCACTGAAAAGTGGAAAATAGACGATATTGTATTTCTGATCCGTGGGAATGACTATCTCGTGATTTTATAATCAGTGTTTAATGTCCAGAAACCAAGCAGCCGAAAAGGTATAGCGGGTGTGATAAGAGTATAATGGACGTATAATGGTTAATGGAGTATAAGAGATAAAATGGTATGGAATTATGTCAGATATATATACGATCGAAAGTCGTAAAGGGTCTTTTATCATGTGTATGGGATCCTTTATGGCTTACGGGGCAAGGATAAGTAAGGTCGTGCCTTGTCTGGGATATACAACCTTCTGAGGAATCTATTTCCCAGGGAACCAAACCTCTCGGAATACGATAAACATAAAAATAAGAAAAACTACGCGTTTTACGCTGCTGTTGGAATCGAACGTGGGTTAATTTCACGCTGCTATACGGCTGTCTTGTATATGTTTTCTTTTAATATGAAAAATAGTGTTTCTATTTTTATTTAGAGGGTTTCAATAGATATGGAACCTGCTATTGCTTTTGGTTTTTCTGTCTGCACGCAATAAAAAGGGTAAGGTAAAGGTCTTCCGTAAGTACAATAATGATAGCTGTTGTTAACGTTGAAAACCTACCGAGTTACTTGAGAATTAGAGTTGCGAATCAATGTTAATTGAAACCCGCGAAATTTAGATATCGATTTTTTTAACGCTATTCATTAATGTGCGCTTGCGACGTCATTGACTTTTAATTTTGGTTTATTAAATATAGAGTGGAATTTTTCTATCATGATGTATTTTTCCACGTATCATAGTCAATCTTGTCTATAACCGTAAATTGCCCATACCAATATCTTTTCCCACTCCCTTGAGAATCGTTATAGACCGATTTCTGTGTATAAATAATAGAATTATGTATAGTCAGGGGCGGATTTGGCCGCTGCGTCCTCATGGGAGATACGACTCGTGTCTCCGAATGGACAAGGACTTGCGCTTTTCCATAATCCAAGGTGTGCGCCTTTTGAGAGGAAACCGTCCGCCCCTGCATGTAGTAAGCCCTTTCTTATAGCCTGTATCTGCTTTAACCTGCGCCAAAAAAAAAAAAAAAAAAAAGGAGGGCCATTTGAGATTACCATTTTTTTTTTATTCGAGTGGATACTCATTAAATATTTGTATACAGGATTTATATAATTTTACGTTGAAAACGTCTTTACTGCGCTTAAGTCTGTAAAAAATCATCACGATTTTTCATAACTTTTCACCATCACGTTTTTATATAAAATTTTGCCAGTTTTTGATCTTCATCTCAACACCCACTACTTTCGGATGTTGAGCGATTCGCTGGCGTGTCAGTTAGACTGTTAGATAATGGCGAATATTTGTCGGACGTCCGTCGTATAAGCACCATGTTAGGTAACTGACGTTACCCCACGGCAGATTTACATACAAATAAACTTACTAGAACGTCAGAGGTATACCCTGGGAGCTCGATGGTGATGGACGGTGACACAATTTCTAAATAACGTTTTCGACGTTATTTTTAATTTAATTTTAACATTTCACATTTTTTAATTGAATTTACACTTCTGTAAATGGCATTTTACATTAATCCCAAAATACATGTAAAATACCGTCCTTTAAACGGTTTTTTGCGATTAATCGGTCATTTGTTTAAGCGACCAAGGTAACCGGTTTATGTGAAGCCTACTGTATTAAACAACGCAGGAAAGTAGATAATAGGCGTTGTGCAGAGGTATAAAGTGGTCATCTACTGTATGGAAAACCCGGATTTGAATCCGGCCGGTACCGGCTGTTTGCCCTTTTTCTACCAAACGGTATTCCGGAGTTTGATTTCTCAAGTTGTGAGGTCTCGGACCCCTTAGAATTACTGTTCATTCACGAAAAGAAGCCCGATGGAATAGTTATAAATAAGGTGAGGTGATGTCACAAACGGGTGAGTCAATTACGGCAGAGGAGAACTCCAATTTCGGAACTTGTTTTTGGCGAACGTTTGTCGCGCCAAAATCAAGTTTTGAAATTGGAATCCTCTGTTATAATGGGCTAGCCCGTTTATGACGTCACTACCTTATTTCTAACTGTTCCAGCGGACTTCTTTTCGTGAACGGATAGTACACAGACTGGCGCGGTTGGACTGCCTTTTGCCATAAAACGCATGGAGTACACAATATAAAAACGCACAAGAAAGAAAAAAATAATAAAAAAAAAGGAGGAGCTCCTCGCTCTTACCCTCAGTTTCCTATTTATATAGAGCTTCTAATCAAAAGATGAAATGACGGAAGGGCAATAATGGCCAAATATTTACTTAATGCTATAAAAGCTTTTTTTTTTTTACTACCGTAAAATCGCGTCCTACGACTTTTTTTCACAAGCTTTGGTGCCTAGCTTTATCAGTGCCATGGTAGTAGAAAGTTTTTTGTTTTTTTTTTCTAAATAAAAAGTTCAGGATCATTTCCTGTTGCCTGATGCCGATCGTTTTTGTTGTTCGCCCAAAGAATTCCTAGCCTCGGGGAAAAGGAATTTTTCAAAACCTTAGGTAAACGTTGTCATTTACGAACCCGATACACAAGATAAAATGGAGGAAATGGCTTAGCCAAACACACGCCTTATTCTCGTACTTTCAGTCCATGGACTCTATCAAAAGAAGCCATTTTTTATTTCTAGAGAGACAATTTTCCTGTATGATTTCTAGACTACACGCTTTAAACGCAATTAATCTCTGCAATTAATCTGACGCAAAGTCTTTCTGTATTCACAATCCAAAAACAATAGATGAAATTAACAAGGGGAGTACCAAAGATGTGTCAAAAAATTTTCCTTCCAAACCTGATGATTAGCGCAATAAAAATATGTGAAATTTGATGGCATGGGTCTCTGGGGAGGAGAGGAAATGCGCGCATTGGCCGAAAATGCCATGCTCTCCAAAATAAAACGTAATTAATTATTGTTAGATTTAATCGATTTTAATTTTACAGAATACGCAAAATGGCTTTGTTTAGCTATATAAAACCGTAACCACCATGCAACGTGGAATCCAGACATAAAGATGTCGAGCCTTTGTAGATCAGGTTATACAGGGTGATTCAAAATATATGGTACGACGGTTATCTATTGAACCGTTAGTCGTAGAAGTATACTTCCAATTAGAGAAATACTTTTCGACATCTAGTTAGTTAGTAAAAAAAAAACATGCCCGTAAGTAAAATATTTTAGGAGTTACCATAACTTAAAGCCTGACTCTTTTTTGGCGAAAAAACTCTTTTAGCTTGATCTGTAAGGGCTCGACACCTTTAGATCTGGATTTCACGTTGCATGATAGTTACGGTTTTTTATAGCTAAATAGAGCCATTTTGCTTATTTTTTAAAATTAAAATTGACTAAATCTAACTATAATTAATTGTGGTCAGATATATAACTATAACTAATATAACTATAAATAAGTTTGGCCAACATGGTGTTTTCGGCCAATGCACGCATTTCCTCTCCTAGAGGACCCGTGCCATCAAATTTCAAATATTTTTATTGTACTAACCATCAGGTTTGGAAGGAAAAATTGTTTGTCATATCTTTGGTACTCCCCTTGTAAGTTCACAAAGGCAAAGTTTTTCTATTCCTAGTCCTTCTAATTAAAAAATTAAAGAAAAAAAAATCTGATGAGCAGCAACTGAAATACTAATAAGCCAAAACAAAACAGTAGATGAAACGAAGTTCACAAAGTCAAAGTTTTTCCATTCCTACTTCCTGTAATTAAAAAATTAAAAAATAAAAAAATCTGATGAGCACCAACTCGAATGCTCACAATTCAAACAACAATAGATGGAAACTAAGTTCACAAAGGTAAAGTTTTTTATTCCTAGCCCCTCTAATTTAAAAAAATAAAAAGAAAAAAAAAAATATGATGAGCAGCAACTTGAATGCTCATAATCCAAAATACAATAGATGAAACTAAGATAAGAATAGATGAAACCAATAACTTGTAAATTCACAACGACTGTGGTGTAGGAGTAGTAAGACGATTGTCTTCAGCGCGGAACATCCAGGTTCGAATCCCACTTCTGCCGTTTTTCTACTAATCTATATCCCGAGGTACGATTCCTTAGGCGACATAGACTTGGGTCTTTGTCACACCAGTGTATGAGGCGTTGAAAACAACAGTTGTATAAGTCCCAAAAATTAATTTTTTGAGTTAAGTCCATGGAAGTACCCTCTGGGGTTGCCTTGTTGCCTGCAACACTGGTATATGACCATAGTGTAATTAACTGCTGCGGGATAGCACCGCGTTACTGTTGGCCAAAACGAAACCCGTGGTCGGATTGGACTCAAATCCTTTCGTATCTCATTTCAAGCAAAAATGGACTTGTACCATCGTTGTTTTCAAGGCCTGATGTAGCTTCTTGAAAACTTTTAAATAACTTGAAAGTTAGATATAATTTTTTTTATAACTTGATAGTTAGGTAAAAGTAGCCAAAAATGCACGTGGATGTTTTTGGCATATGGAAGACGGCGGTAGCTACTCGGTGGCGAATTTCGCTTCTGAAAAGTGCTCCGCCGCGCATTTCTTCCCTCAAAAGTGCTCCGTAATTCAAAAAGTTTGTCCGAGGTAATAGGGGTTCGAATTAATCGAAAAACTATAGGACCCGGTGCAGCACAAAATTAGATGGGGTTTTTGCGCTGTAAAGTATTATACAGTGTCTTTATAATTAAAGTCCCACTTTGAAATGGCCATAAAATGAAAACTACTGGACCAAATGTTATGGAACTTGGTAATAGCTTACGGGTGGTCATGACATTTTTTTGGGGGGAAATAAAAAGTTCAAAAATGATCACCAGCGGGAATGGCGCTGTAGGCAATATTGTTAAACGAAATAAAAAAAAATGAAGACATCCGTTTACAACGTTTTTAATCGTTTCTAAAACGAAACTTTGTGGGGTTATGCAAATTGTTTATGGTGATAACATAAACAATTTGGCGGAATTGAAAGATGCGGTACATCGACATTTCCGCAACATTCCTCCTGATATGCTAAGAGCTGCTATTGAGAACGCAGTAATGCGATTTAACTTGCTTTCAGAAAATGGTGGACGCCATATTCAACATGCTTTGTAACACGTTTTAGAAACGATTAAAAACGTTTTAAAACGATGTCTTCATGTCTTATTTCGTTTAACAATATTGCATACAGCGCCATTTCCGCTGGTGGTGATTTTTAAACTTTTATTTCTATTTTTATTTTATTTATTTTCTATGCAAAATAAAATTCCATGAACTCCTGTAAGCCGTTTGATAACATTTGGGCCAGTGGTTTTCATTTTATGGCCATTTCAAAGTGGAACTTTAATTATAAAGACTCTTTATTCTTGAACCCGAATTCTTGCCACGCCATACTTAATTTCAAAATAACAATAGTAGAAATCGTTTATAACTATCTCGCAAGGCCTGAACGACCCTTTTATAACGACCCCCAAGGGACCCTACAAATGCAGTCCTTAAAAGTGGTATTTGTTTTTTTAATTCTAATATGTTAATACATTTTCACGCCTATTCATTCTAAGCTTGATTTTAAACGTATTTATGCTTTTTATTATATATGAACTATACAGAAGAACTTTTTGAACCTGAAAAATTGCGATTGGAGCAGTGTCGACAAGGCAGCTGCTCACTTATGTAAAAGGAGGCATTATAAGCTATACAGGGTTCCTAGGAAGGTCCGAATGCGGCGAATAACCTTTGAACTAAAACAGATCTTGCACCAAAAGTTAGGTATTGGTATAGTAAAATGACTATGCACTATCAGATGAGATGAACAGCAGCGCCCCTGGTGGCGAATCGATGAAGTTAAATTTTTTTTTCTCGAAAAATAATAAAGATAGAGAAATATTTTCAATTAGGAAGTTGTAGAGCATCCTTCAATTAGTAAGAAAAGATATACGGCTCACGTTCAGTATGTACGAGGGCGAATCAGAAAGTCTTTGCCCCTATTTTTTATTAGCCAAAATAAGGTACATACAGGTAATTACAAATATACATACTATTTTATGTATCTTACACTATTTTTCCACATAATCCCCACATCGGTACAGACATTTGTCCCATCGCAGCACTAAATTTGAGATGCCCCTGTGGTAGAATTCGTCCGGCTGACTGTGGAACCACCGTCGGACTGCTGTCTTGGCTTCATCGTTGCACGTGAATCGCTGTCCTGCCAGGAACTTCTTCAGCGGACCGAAAACGTGGAAATCACTAGGGGCGAGGTCCGGACTGTATGGTGGGTGGTCCAGACTCTCCCAGTGAAATGACCGGAGCTTGTCGGCGGTTCTGCTTGTGTAAAGTCCGGACCTCGCCCCTAGTGATTACCACGTTTTCGATCCGCTGAAGAAGTTCCTGGCAGGACAGCGATTCACGTGCAACGATGAAGCCAAGACAGCAGTCCGACGGTGGTTCCACAGTCAGCCGGACGAATTCTACCACAGGGGCATCTCAAATTTAGTGATGGATGGGACAAATGTCTGAACCGGTGTGAGTACTATATGGAAAACATTGTAAGGTACGTAGAATAGTACGTATATTTGTAATTACCTGTATGTACCTTATTTTGGCTAATAAAAAATAGGGGCAAAGACTTTCTGATTCGCCTTCATATATGTACTGCCACAAAGTTAATTGTTCCGGAGGTTTCAATGCACCAATTTCAGTTAAGGTTTCCTGGTGTTTTTAAAATCTAGTTGAAGCTCTTATCGGACAGAGAGACCATCTGGCTTCTCTTTCTTTTTTCTTATAAGAGCCTCAACTTCTCTAAAGCTTTAGAGAGCAGTAACTGAAAGCTTTGCATTGAACATCCCGAATACCTTCCTTTGTGGCAGTGCGTGTACATATTGGATCTGAGCCTTGTATCTTTTCCTACTAACTGAAGGATGCTCTGCAACTTATTAATTGAAAATATTTGCCTATCTTTATTATTGTTTTAAATAAAATTTTTAACTTCCTCAATTCCCCACCAGGTCGCTGCTATTCATCTCATCTGATACTGCATAGTCATTTTACTATACCAATACTTAACCTCCGTTGCAAGATCTGTCTTGGTTCAAAAGTTATTTGACGCATTCGGACTTCCATAGGAATCCTGTGTATTTGCCATGTAATAGAATCAGGTAACAAACTTTATGTAGCGACTACGGCTATATGCAGGTGGCTTTTTTTTTTTTTTTTTACACGATGACTCTTCAGATCTGACGATTGTAAGTCATATATAGCTTCAAAAATGTGGGTTATCAAAACACCACTTATATAGGCAATTTGTCGTTATAACGGACATCGTTATAAACGAGTTCTGTATATTTCCCGGTTTTGACGTCACTTTTACTACCTAAACCTAGGCTTATAGAATCATAACTGTATTGTCAAATTGGTTTTTCATAGCGTATCCAGCAAAATGGATATCAGCCAAGCGTAACCGCTTAGGAAAAATACGAGATACACCAATTGTATTATTAATAAGCAAGTGCCTTTGAAATGGCAAGAGAGGGATAGGAACGATTGGAATGGCGAATATTATTGCTTTGGATCATTGCTAGATTGAATGGTAGTGACATCGATGTCTCGTGCTTCGACTTCTTATGTAAGAGAACGAAAAAGAATCGACATTCCTGTCTTTGACGTTCTGGAAAAGGAAAATAAAAAAGGCTCAAAATAAACCTTCAGTAAAAACGTTGTGGGAGAATTAAGTCGGACACGTTCAATATTTCTTGAATATTGATTGCACTATTCCAATTTTTCTGAAACAAATAACAAACAAAGCATTTGAAGCGATGGAAGTGACAAGTTGTTTGTCAACTGCCAGAGAAAGTGAAAACTAAAAATGTCACGCCTCTTTTCAAGAGCCGGAGGAAGTAAAAAACTGTCAATTGTTGTCACATGGTCTACGGATATAAAGTGCTTGTCAAAGATCTTAAACAATGGCGTAAAAGTTTTTTTGTGTTTTTTTTTCGTTCCGTTCTTTTCCTAATTTTCTCACTTTGAAATCAAAATCTTGGACGTTTTTCTTTTCATCGAAACTCAAAATGAAAGTTTCGAGACTCGCAAATATGTTGAAGATAAGAGGGGACACGTTCGCGCAGTTCTTGAAAATACATGAAGGTTGTTAAAACGCATGCGTCACGTTTGCAGTGGATGTCTCGCTGCTGTCAGTTTTCGCCAAAAACGATGTATACTAGATAATCTAATCAGCGTTTGTGTATCGCAAAAGTGTAAGTCAATTGGTGATTGTTTGGCTTTTTTATGGCGCAAGAGCATCTGGGCTATACTGCGCCTGTAAGTCAATTGGATATGGCAAATTTTAAAGTTATTTTGTCGAATGACGGATAGTTTCTTCCCATGGAAATCCGCCCTCAGAGTAATCGAAAACTTCTAGCACTTCAGTAAAACCTCTCTTAACGACCACATTTTCTGGAAACGGATTTTTGCACATCCCACTATAGACCCAGTGCTAAGTTTACCTCCATTCAGAGACCACCTCTCCGAGCTACTGCTTTTTCACGGAACCGGTGGTGGTCGCCTTAGGGAAGTTTTCCTATAATTAAGAGTGACGCTAATAATGAATATGTGAAGATTTTAAACTAATTCGCGAAATGACATTTTTGGTGGGGGGGGTTGCAAATATTACAATGGGAATCTATAGCAGAAGCATGTTTTCTCTCTACAAACGGCACCTACAGATGAAGCTTTTTTTTTTCTATATACAGGTGAATCTATTTTCTTCATAAGCATTACTTGCAGAGTGGGGTTTTGGTGAACAAAAATATTTCACCAAAGCGCTAAGGGAGAAATTAGCAAACTATTTTAACGAAAATGTATTTTCCGGAAATAAAATTCGTTGGGACGACCGAGTAATCCCCGTTAATGTTCCCGGATTTCTTCCCGTGAGATAAAATTTAATTTTCAGTTTCCAGTGTTCATGCTCTTTACTACATTTCCCAGATTATTAATAATAATTATTTTTTGTTGAATGGCCTCATAAACGTGAGACGCCTATGCCCTTTCTGCTAATATGCCCGTAAACTTAAATTACCACATAAGGGAGGGTTCAAGTATTACGTAAGCAATATTTTGGCCATTTCAACCGCCCCGTCGGTAAGCAAAATTAGCATTGGCTAAGATAGAAAAATAATCATACTTTTTTTATAATACTTAAATTTTGTGCGCTTTTTCTTCGCTTAATGTTATCTATTAGGATCTTGTGTTTGCATAAATGATACTTAGGTATTAGATGCAGTTTTCCACACAGATACTTTGAGAAAACTATGGTAATTGGACTTGTCTCCATATTCCCGTTATTGATGCCACTTTGAATTACAGGAAGTTGAGCCCTGCGGTGGCGCAGTGTGGTAACGCGTTCTCCTAGTGCGCCGCTAATCCGGGTTCGACTCCCAGCAGTGCAAAAAGAACGCTTACTCAGAGATCTCATAAAGATCGCACTGCTCACTGTAGTCCGGGGTTTGGTTCCCTAGGCCTTAAGAGGTTCGGATTCCTCGGAAAACAGTAGGTCCCGGCGCAGCATGACCACTGTAGTCTTTGAGCCGTAAAACAAACAAACGGAAAGTTGATGTAACCGAGAAAATGCATTATTTTACGAGATACCCAGAAATCCACATCTTTATAACTCGGAAAATATTAAAGCCTGGAATTACCGATTTCTTCACAGAGCGCTGAAGGCTTGGGAGATGATGATCACGGTTCACTAAACTCATTTTGCCATTTTTCGACATCACTCTCTGACATTTTAAATGACCATGCTGACCATACGCACGTTTTTAAATTTTTAAAAAGTACTGGTTTTTACTACAGTCTTTGATTTTACCATGTTTGGCGCAGTATAGCCCAGATGCTCTTGCGCCATAAAAAAGCCAAACAAACAATCATTTTTCGACGTAGGAACTTATTCCCTGTCACCACAGATATAATTAGTGTTGTTTATAGATTCTCATTGCAATATACATGCAGTTGTTTAAAATTTGTGCCTAGAAACTTGGTAAGTCAGTCACTTGTGTTTTTATACCTATAGGCACAATAATTCATCACTATTAAGAAGTAGTGTAGCTTTGGAAAACGAGAGCCATGCTGTATAAGATGACATCTTTTTAAAAAGTACTAGACCCTTAAAATTTTGCTGCGGCGATCTTCCACTCTCTCTCTTTCACTCAGTACTAAAACCTTTAAAATATTTTATTTCTCCCCTATCTTGGTGTGCAGCAAAACATGGAAGGAAAAAGGCAATTGCCTTTCAACTCCTTTCTCATTTTATAGCAAAAAATATTTACTTTTGAAGAAACTGGAATTAGAAATACGATTTCTCTTATCTCTGTTAATGGACGAGGGATTCTTTCTGGAACTCAAGACCAATTCTTGGGGGAATATCTCGCCTTGGCTGGTTTTTCCAAGGGAAACACCTAAACTCTTTGAGTTGGAAGCACACGAATCAAAGCTCACGAACTCTTTTCTTATACACTCCTTTATTCATGGATTGTCCAGTCGACGAGGTTTTTAAGGAATTCAGTCCCATGGGTAAAACCTGGGTTGCGGTTATATGTATATATATATATATATACACATACACAGTAGTATCCACGTATAACAATTCTGCCGATGATGTTATTTTCTGCCGTTACGGCAGATTTCCCGTAATGCTAATGTTTACCGAACTTGTCTACAACGAATCTCCGAATTCCGGCCTTATTTTGGCGTCCAAGGCTTTTTAAAGCAGTTCAGCGTTTGATAATCGTAGAATAAAGATAATCATTTTTATAATTAGTAAAATTTGACACTGGTCGGACCGATGTGATTCCGACCATTGTCAAATTTTACTAGTTATGGTAAGCCCTGGTTGATTTTTGTGCATTGTTGTCATGATCATTTTTCTCTCTTTTGAATAAAATTGAGCCTCCCATTTTCTTGCTATGACTCGTTCATTTTTTTTCAGTGATTTTTATTTTTTTTTTCCATCATATAATCGCTTTTTTTTTTTTCCTGGACGGACATTATAACGGCGCAACGTTTAGTTTTCTACAAGTCATTTGCTTCCTAATGCAATATTATTTAATCCTTTGTTTTGCATATTATTAAAAATGTTACAGTCAAATTAAATTGCTTTTGTTATAGACTCAGGCCCGTAGCTAGGTGCTTTTTTACGGGGGTTCTTAGAAACCTACAGATAGGGCTTAAAATTCGTAAATGGTTTTGGTGTTTATTAATATATTTAATAGTATTAAATATGTAAGCAGACTTTTAGAATTCCGGTCTATGATTTTCCCTGTCCTTATTGTAAAGTATATGGAGACTGAGACCTCTATACAAAAACATTATATACGCAAGGTCTACCGTGGAAAGCTATTTTAAATACATTTTCAACTTCGAAAAACGATTTCCATTTTCATGTACAATTTCATGCAAACAAAATTCAAAATCCAATTCTACAATATTTTATTTTGGGAAAAATTATTTTACAGAAGCGGGGGAGCTAACTACATTTCCAGGGCGGGCTCAGCCACTTATAGTCCCAGCCTGGCTACCCCTCTGTATAGAATGTCCATGGGTTTATCTATAACGATATGGTTTTCCGGTCTCTAGCATGTCGTTATAGGCAGATTTTACCGTATAACGTTTTAGTCATCCTTAGCGCACGTCATGGGCGGGGAAACAACATGTTTCCAACAAACAAGGGGAACCCACAGTGAGTACCCAAGCAGTTTTTTTGAAAGTAGAGCCAAAATTAGGAAATACGTATCTCTGTATTCATGCCAATGCGGCTTATTTTCAGCGATATGAATATTTAAAGATTTTGCATATTATATATGAGCTTAAAACACGACGTCCCCTGCAAGCCAATCGGTAGCTTGGTCAAATTGGTAAATTGTCAGCTCTTCGCTCCGTGTTTTTGCATTCGATGCCTGCGGAAATCGATCACTTTTTTTTAATGCATCCTTTTTATATATTTATGCATTTTTATTAGTAAAAATACTTTGCTTACAATCGAATTTTGCTCATAAACTTACTTTAATAAAATTCATATTTATATATTTAATTCTGTGATACTATTTTTCGCAGTTATAATTTTTACACGAATTTTAATATTTTATTGAATAGTTGTAAAGGTACAAAAAGTTTAGGAGTTAGCTGTAAGTTTTTATGTGAATATACCTTTTATAAAATTTGCGAATAAGTGAATGGGTCTTCAAAGCATCTATCTGCTCGCGTGTTTAAATGACTATTTTCTTGTAAGATTTCAACACAATTTTGTAACCTTTTAATGAAATTTTTTACTTAACTGAAGAAGTACACATCACGAGGTTGACAGTATGGGGTACAGTGAGGTGGAATTACTTCAGCAGTAGAAGAACAGGTGCCGTCGTCATTTGAAAGGATATTATTAAAGTGTGCTGGATCTACTTAACTACATAACAGGCTGGATGGCTACGCCAAAACTTTTTCAACTTTTCAACTTTTTAATAATCAGCAATTAAAATTCCAGCAGAAATTATCACTGCCAATAAGCGTACAATTAACATAACTAAATAAATACGAATTTTATTAAAGTAAGTTTATGAGCAAAATCCGATTGTAGGCAAAGTATTTTTACTAAAAAAAAAAAGTGATCGATTTCCCCAGGCATTGAACACAAAAATACGGAGCGAAGAGCCGACAACTTAACGACCCAGCTACCGATTGGCTTGCAGAGGGCGTCGTGTTTTAAGCTCATATATTGTATACAAATCTTCAAAAATTCATTTCTCCGAAAATATGCCGCATTGGCGCGAATGCCCAGACACGTATTTCACCTATTTTGGCTCTACTTCCATCAAAACATTTCATCAAAATCGGCGGGGCACTCACTGTGGGTTTTCTTTGTAAGCCTGTTTTGGCGTTTTAGTTGCCAATTCGGTTCGGTTATTTGGCAGCTGCAGACAGTGCAACTAAGTGTACCACGCGCAGAATTTTTTATCACTTTAAGGAGAAGTTTTGCAAACATATATCGGTATTAGAGATGAAACGGACTTGGGAGGACCAAGGCTCATCAGACGGATGCAACCGAAAACTGATTTTTCTATATCGAAATTCTCTAAGTAATATAAGTATGTGATTCGTTTTCGAGGATTGTAAAAATATGTGTGTATGAAAATTCAAAAGAAAGTATAGAAGGTAGTTCAGCAATTTTTTTTTAATTTAAATTGTCCGTTAAGGGGTTAAGGTTACATTTGAAGGTTCGGGCGGGCTTGAGCTCAAAGTTCTACTATTTCGGGTGTGGGCGGGTTCATATTGCAAGTTTTTGGGCTCGGGCCTTGAAAAGTGTACCTGAACTCATTTTTAGTCGACCTCAGTAAATTTCTGAGGGTTTTTATACGACAGATGGCTTCAGAGGCAGACTGGGTCCTCTCAAACAGCGCATACCTTGGATCTTTTTGAGGGTGCGAGTCTTTGCCCATTCGAAGGCGTGAGTCCTATCGCCCATGAGGGCGCACCGGCCCAGTTCGCCCCTGCATGGATTTTTAGACCACTTTGTTGAAACGCCAGATCTTCCTCTTAAGATACGGAATGTCAGGGGTAAGCGTTACAGAATGAATAATGCTGCGGAAAGTGTGTAACTCCAAATTAAATAGGGTTATTGGCAAGAATGACTATTCTCTGATGTATTATTTCGAGTGAAGATTAATAAATATCTCCAGCGAAATCCGTGTATTTCATACATTATGCATTTCACAACGACAAACGAAACGTTAATTGTTGTTTATACATATTAATAAGAGACACAAATTGATTTCTCGGTGTAATTGAAAATCAAGAGTTCTCCTCTTGGCGGCGTGAGGCTTATAGATGAGTTTGATGCAGTGATTAAAATATTTCGTTAGGTATTTTACGCTTACGAACCTTTAAATAATGCCAGATTTTTGTTTTAAATTATAATCATAAATAAGCCACATTTGAATATCAACAAAAGCCTTTGGGAGTTCGATAACGGCAGGGTAATGGATATTCTCATTTAAATAATAATAAGCCACCAAATTTGATTTCAATGATTAGTTTCGAACAACTCACATTTGAATATTTTAGTGATTATAGAAATGGATTTGGGATTTGTTGTCATTTCGCGAATGCTTTGTCATAGCTTCGAGAAGCTCTAAATTTCAAATTTGTGAGTCATTACTGCAATCACCAACAACCACTATCGTGGGATTTAGATGATCTTTTACGTTCTTGAAAGCGTAAACACGAAGGTGCAAAGCTGCCGATATTAAATTCGGAGGACCTTGTCTGTCAGCATGGGCGTAGAGTTATATGGGCTCATGTGTGGAGCCCGAGCCCCTCAGTAAGCTAAAATAAATTGCGATTTTACATATACTGTAATGTATAAACGTACATAAAATGTGCTTCCCCCCCTTTGAGAACTTTACGTTTTGATGTCTGTCAGTCTTTCCCTAGTAGGTTCCTGTGTGTTTTCTGTTTCGAAGTGTGCGAATACCACTTTTGTCTGGTAAGTGTTAGAAAGTACTGTAATTATTTGCGTCAATAACAATTTGCATATTTACGTTACAGTATGACGTAGTTGTTTTTTTTGCGGTCCTGTATCAGGTCCCATATTGTTTTTGATTGCAGTTTGTTCACTTCTTGTTGGGACAACTCTTGCGTAAAGAGCAAGACAAATACGTTAATGTTTTTTTATCATTTAAAAGTTTGTTATCCAATAAAGTTTCAAGATGAAACTAAGCAAGAAATCTCTAATTCGTTTTGTCATTTAAAGCTTCAATTAATTTTAAAAGATGTCTACTTCCAACAGCAAGTACGGTTCACCGTCGAACTCTGTGCCAGGGCGGACACAGAAGGGAGGGAGGTCACAGGGGTCATGACCTCCAAAATATATTTTTTCACTGTAAAAAATTCCAACTTTCATGATAAATGAAGGGTGTTATTCCAAGACCATGGCAAATTCTGTCCTTGACTCCCCCCAAAATGAAAGCCTGTGTCCGCCTCTGACTGTGCGTATACAATGCGGTGAAAACCTAGAAATCTATGTATAAATGCATTTATTTCGAAGTTTTTATAGACCGTAACCTTAGTTGCATAAATGCCAACGCTTTATTTATTTATTTTATAATATATTACATGCCGTATTTCGGAAGGAAACAAATTGCTAAATTAAGAAACTTAAGTTACTTCAGTATTAATCTTATACAGCAAAGTATGCCATGGTAATAAAAACGAGGATGATCACTTCTGGAAACTAAATTCGTCGTTTCAGAATAGATATTAAATTATTAAAAGCTTATTTACTAACGGTTACGTCCAGAAAGTGATCAGCTGAGAGAATCTAGATTCGGGATAAAGCAAAGTGGAACACTGGCGACAAAATACCTAAACCCAGTCACCCTCGTCAGGAAAAAACACTTGCCACTAAAAAAGAAAAAAGGCGCGACAGATGGTCATTTTCGATGTGAGTGGATAAATCAACATTCAAAGTCCCTGGTACCACCTGTAGATAATCGAATGACATTGTTTGACAGAATTTGCTTAACCTTGAGGGGGAGTGTTATGAGGATATATGGGTAATGCAGTAATTCCATTCAGTTAAAATAATATATATTTATACATTAAATGTTCAGTATAGTTAATTAAAACGCCAGAAAGATAAATAATTAAATACAAAGTGAAAAGAATTTAGTACGCCTTTTTGGCGAAGTCTTTGAGAATGACGTGTGCACTCATCGGTGATAAAAGTACGACTGATTTGATTTTCGAATTCGGGAAATAATTACACGTGCTGACAAACATAAAAAGTGAAATTAGAATTATACGAAATATATATTGCCAGATGCGGAAAGTGGAGTTACTTTCATTTGGAAAACACCATATAAAAATGAAACACTTTGGCATTTTGCCAATTTTAGGAATTAAACTTAAGTTTCCTTTCCTTGCATTTCTAAGTGGCAACAGTTAAGAAAGCCTGCGAAGTGAACATGGTGTTTCTATTGTGGGAGACCACAATTATACGTCTGCATTTATGGTAAATGGTGCGAAAACGAAGCGGTGATATGATTGTCATTTGCACTGGCGTACACAGGGGGTGTTGATGGGCGTTGTAATTCCTCATTGCGGTGAAATTTTGCATATTTAACACAGGAACATGCGTTGTAGCTCTGTAACCCTGCCCCCCCCCCCACAAAAGTTCTACTTACGCCTATGGTCATTTGGTGCGATATGTGCGATGGTAATATTAGAAAAAATTGCGATTTTGAAGTGATCTCGTATGGCTATAATTTTTCCTTTTTTCTCAATTAGTACTTGAAAAAGGCAATATAGCTATGTCAGAGCAAGATGTATTTTATAACACGGTTAAAGTTATCTTAGCTATCAATGATCTCGAATATAACCTGTAGAACAAGCATAAGCGGAACTCTCGGAAAATTTGATTTTTTTTTTTACCGCTTTCGACGCTCTCGTATTATTTACCTAGAGCCCCTAGAATTATAGGCCGGCACATCAGCCGCCATTTTTTGGTCTACTTCCGATCTTCGATCTTTGATCCCATCTTCGTCGCAGTTACCCTTTGTCCTGCGGTGGCGCAGTGTGGTAACGCGTTCGACTAGTACGCCGTTAATCCGGGTTCGACTCCCAACATTGTACAAAGAACGCTTACTCAGAGATCTCATAAAAAGATCGCACTGCTCACTGTAGTCCGGGGTTTGGTTCCCTAGGCCATAAGAGGTTCGGATTCCTCGGAAAACAGTAGGTCCCGGCGCAGCATGACCATTGTAGTCTTTGAGCCGTAAAACCAAAAAACAAACAAACTTCCGATTTCATAACACAACGTTTACTACTGGAAAATTAATAATATATTTTTCTTATTCTTACAGGATCTGTGCAAATCTAAACATTCTATGTTTATTCCTCGAATGATTAGAACAATTCCCAGCGGAACACTCACCCATTTCACCTTATTTTATTAAAAATAACACACTTGGAAATCACTCAACTTTAACAT
>QLNU02003147.1:46445-57459 GCA_006491805.2 Dysdera silvatica | reverse complement strand
GTGCATAAACACTATCTTTTAAAATTTGGTTGAATTTTGATTAATTTCTTTCGAAATTAATCATATTCTATAAATAAATTTCTATAAATAAAATGCCTCTATCTGCAGCAGAAAAACAGCGTCTTTATAAGGAGCGGATGAAAAGTAAAGGTTTAAATGATAAAATGAAAGAAAAATATAGGAAGCATAAAAATGAAGCACGTAGCAATATGACACCAAATGAACTAAAAACTCTTCAAATAAAAGAAAAGGTCTTTAAAAGGAAAAAGAAGAATGTTAGGAAGAAATAGGTGTAGTCAAACTTCATCCAAAAATACGATTCAACCTTATAACTCCAAAGTTTAAATAAAGCAATTAAACGTGCATAAAAGCATTACTAGCTAGGAAAAAAACAAAAGTTTTGAAACACTAGCTCTAAGATTAAGTAACTAGAACGACGCATTGCATTTGTAATAAAAACGCAGGATACATGGCGTTTTCCTCATATAGCGTCTGAGAAGCTCGCAATGACTCTCAATGAAGCATCGCGCTCTGCTTGTGAAACTCTTTTACAAGGACGGTGACTGTGCGCCAGTAGCTCTGAAGAAGTTCCGGACAGTAGACAAATTATTAAAAAATTGGAATCTCTTCAAGTTTTGACGAATGGTTCATGCACACGATACCCCTGTAATTTTAAGTTTTCAAATTCTATCATTGCAGAATAAGCCTGCGATTTCAATAATCACACATATATATAATATTTTCTGTATCTAATAACTGTATATGTATGATTAAATAACTTTTTCCAATTTGAGAAGTTTTGTCCCTCCATTACTTTCATTAATTTTAATTTTTCAGTACTTAATTTGTTTTTTGTTACAAACTGGATATTAAAAAATAACAACACTGAGTAACACCCAAGAATTGTTTTATACTTTTGTCATTTATGGTTTATCTAAATTTTCATATCACGAAAAAACTAGTGAACATCATGTCCCGGAAATGTGTTTCCGTTGCCCAATTTTAAAATGGAAATTTCTAAAAATTTTCTGGGCAAAAACTTTTTAATTTTATTTTCTAGGGAGCTTTTACAATGAAGATAAAGATATAGTCATCAGATTGTAAAAAACATCAATATTGTTTTTTGATAAAAGTGAAAGTATATTACTTTCAGTTGAAAAATTGTCTTTCCGTTACCGCTAGAATGGACCTTCAATGTTTTATGTACGAAATATATCTTTCATTAACCCTGTTAATGTAATAGAGGGCGAACTACGAGAGCCAGTACTTAAGTTTTTAGAAAATAATATACAAAATATTTTTATATAGAAAAAACCATTTTATTTACTTTTCAAATTATTTGCCTTTACTATTAATATACTTTTTCATTGAAATGAACCATAAGTGATGAATATGGATCATGGTAAAGTTACAGTATATGACTGATGATATGATTTTTGTAGCTTCAATTACTTCTTCTGGGCTGTTAAATAGTTGACCATGCATTTTATTTTTGATCATTGGGAACAAAAATGAATCATTGGGTGCTAAGTCAGGTGAATAAGGGCAATGACTCATGAATCAATGTTTTCATGCTTCAAATAATTGACAGTTTGAAATGTAGTATGTGAGTTTTCATTGTCATAAAGATAAAGAACGATGCAACATTTCGAGTTATTTTCTCTGATTTCAGCAACTAATTCTGGCAAACAAATTGTCGTGTATCAGTCAGCATTTACTGTTCTACAATCCTCAAATGCAACGGTTGCAACATGGCTGGATTTACCAAAAAATGAGGCAATACTTTTCTTTGAAGCACTTCGTGCATGAACAGCTTTTGTAGAATTCGGATCATTTTGGAACACCCAAACGGTGGATTGTTGTTTTGGTTAGGGTTCATAGGAATAAATCCATGTTTCATCACCTGTTACAATGCCAAAGATGTTTTGAGGCACCACAATTGAATCTTTTTAAATTTTCCTTGCATCATTTGACACGAGCATCCTTTTGAGTTTGATTTAAATTGCCTGGTATCCAACGCGCATATACTTTCTTGATGTTTAAATGATCATGTAAAATTAAAAGCACTCGGGTCCCTGAAATGTTCGCAAATGCCTCAATTTCATCATATATGACATGACGATCTAAAGTGATTAATTGTCGCACAGCATCAGTGTTTTTTGGTGTCAGTTTTTGGTCGACCTTCATGAAACTCATCATTAAGATTCCTGAGTCTACAATGAAATTCTTTCAACCGGTTGCGTAATTGTTGCTTTAGATGGTGCTTCATTACCAAAAGTCGAATTCATACGATCGACAAACATTGCTGTGTCAAACCTTGTCGAAATTCATACAAAACCATGGCTCGAAAATCCCTTCTAAAATCCATGTTTTTCACTGTCTCATTAACTTCAAAACAACGCCATAAAAAGGATTTTATATCAATTCTGGTTTTGCAATGCGCAATGTTCACATTAAAATTGAAATTCATCAAAAAATCATCATCAAGGAAAGCTGTGGTCTTTTGTGTTGCCAGATTCAAAAACTTAAATATCGGCCTATGTATATCGCACTGGTGAAGTCATACTGCTCTGCGCCTTGTCAGTGTACCAGGTTAGCTTTACCGCGAGTACGGTTTTACAATGCTTTGTACTATTTCGTGCTAATAATGCAAAATTAAAGATAATTTGAATTCCCATTTTTAAGCAGAATCGAATTAATATCTATGGTCATTTTGTTGATAAATCACTCCTGATAGAATTAAAATTTAATTCAACTTTTACTTTACTGGTGCGTTTTTGCTTACGAAATCACTTTTTATTGCTCACTTAGTTATTTATTCTTTACTTAAATATTTATTCTTACTTATTTTTGTTTACTAAGCTTTTCATTCATCTTCATTTAGTTGTTTCTTTTTGTTTACTTAGTTTCTTAATGTTGTAAGATATTATTACCCTTCACAGGGATAATACAAAGCCACCGGTGCGATGTTTTGCGATTTTTCACGGATTCATTCATAGATTTTTGAGTGGGGGAATTTATTGTACTTTATAACTTTCGACACCCACGTTTAAGCTCAGGGGTTTTAGTGCTTTTTACGTATAGGAGAAAAGGGAGACGTTCCCGACCTAGAATCGAACTAGTCTAGCTTAAACATGGGTGTCGAAAATTATTAAGTAAAAATAAATTCCTCCATGAAAACTCACAAAAAACTTTCCTTGGTGGCTTTGTGTGTTGACCATTATTTGGCAATTGTGTTATCCCTGAGAAGGGTAATAATATCTTAACATCTTTACATACGGAGAAAAGAGTGTTTATGATTCCTGTCCTGGGTGGCTTTGTGGTTAAAGTACTCCGGACACAACGGAGGGATGCTAGTTCGACACTCTCTAGGACTGCGTCTCTTTTTCTCCTTCTGTACCTAAGATTTTGGCCCTTTACTTTAGATTTTGGATTACTTTAGGTTACTTTGGATTACTTTAGATTTTGGCCCGACACCGTGTTTAATCTCAGGGCCAAAGGCCCTGAGATTAAACGTAGGTGTCGAAAATTATTAACTACAATTTCTTAATCGTTATGAGCTCTTTATTTAGTTATTTAATTTAATTCATTAATTATTTTGATTTATTTATTTTTATTATTTGTTCTTTGCAATATTGCTTTAATAATTAATACAATTCTTAGCGTATGTATAGTCATTGCTATATCATGATTGTGACACAGAAGAAAATTTCAGTTATCTATGTTTCAAATAAAAAAGAGGAAAATGAGAATTCATATTGTCTTCAACTGTAGATTAACTAGTACCTTAAGATTATGCAAATAAGTTTATAAACCTTTATATGCAAGTAATTCATTTTCAAGTGTTTCATTGCATTGTCTTTCTAATCTAACAATTACTAGATATTTCTTAAAAGGTGGTGGCTTTTTGGTATGCGGAGAAAACGAAGTTTGCAATGGTGATGAACACGACCTAAAGTGCTTGTGCAAAGGAAATAATTACCACACAGTCAACGGTACATGTCAGCCAAGTATGTGGAACCAATCATTTTTATTGAAACCATCGCTAGGAAACTCATTTTCTAATTTAAATATTTGTACAGAATTTGAAATGGAAAAATAATTTCATTACGTACTTTTATAGTACTGTTGCAAAAAAAAATATGGTAGCATTTCCACACTGGAGGAAATGAAATCTAAAGAAATTTGTTGCAAAAAGTATGACTTATAATGGTTGTCAAGAAACAAATTTGTAGATAACGATTATTGTACATGTCATCGTGGTACATTTGACATCGTGTGAACCAGCTTCTTCGTTTTTTATTATCTAATCTTTTTAATTTCATAATCAAATGCTTAATCCGTGGTACATTTGGTACATTTGACATCGTGTGAACCAGCTTCTTCGTTTTTTATTATCTATCTTTTTAATTTCATAATCAAATGCTTAATCCGTGGTACATTTGACATCGTGTGAACCAGCTTCTTCGTTTTTTATTATCTAATCTTTTTAATCTCATAATCAAATGCTTAATCCGTGGTACATTTGGTACATTTGACATCGTGGGAACCAGCTTCTTCGTTTTTTATTACCTAATCTTTTTAATTTCATAATCAAATGCTTAATCCGTGGATACGTTCAACAAACAGTTGGATGAATAAAATTTAAAGCATACTATTCCATAGTTAATTTATTCTATATCATACATTTCTTCATATTCCAACTTAAAATGTGCGTTTTAAAATAGCTCCGAAATAAATTTTGTAATATAGTGAGGGCTTTAGATTCTATGTGTAGGCAGTGACGGATTTATAAATGGCCACGTTGGGCCCAGGTCTCCAAATTTTGTGGGACGCAAAAGACGAAATTTTTTTTTTAAATTGCAATTTATTTACCGTAGAATTCTGTCGATCAGCTCTTCCCGAGAAGGCGCCCTCCACCTTTTTTTCTAAATCTGAAATTCTGAAAAATTACGTGAAACAATTCCTGCTCCCCAAGGTCGGATCCAGAAAGGAGGGGTGCACCCCCTGAGAATAAATTTACATTAAAAATGATTATTTTAAGTCAAAAATAAAACTAAACTTACAAGTGAATTTTCAAGCTTTGCGCCCTTCCTGAAATTTTATTCTGCATCCGCCCCTTTTCCCCATACTCCAATATCAAAAAAAAAGAAAAAATCCAAACAATCGTCGTCAAATAAAATTTATTTATTCATATAAACATACCAAATGTATGGGGCGTCAAATTTTTATTGACGCAAAAAGCGGCGAACTTCGCCATTCTTTTAATTACAATCTTTTTTACCATAAAATTGCGTCGATCTTCACTCCCCTTGAAGGTGCCCCTTCACATCTTTTATTATTTGAAATTCTGAAAACAAAAAGCCAGTCTAACAGCTTTGCTCCCATTAAGCATCGAAAAAAAAAAGTCATCGTCAAATAAACTAAATTTATTTATAAAAATATCGTTATTATATTTTATAATAATGCACACATATCAATGGTAAATGTCGTCCCTTCCCCATCCTCCGCGATTTTCGTCCCATTTGAGGGGGCGGAACGACGGAATTTTATTTATTTTTGCTGATATGGCGGACATAGGCGTAACTAGACTCGAAGTCTAGGGGGCAATTTATTTTCTAGGGGAACTAACCCATTTTCTATGGGGACTAAACCTTATACCTCAAATGCTTAGCAGAAATTTTCTAGGAGTTAGCCTCCATTAGTTACGCCAATAGAGGGGTGGGCGCCAAAAATCGTTGTGCCCAGGGCACTTCGTAGCCTAAATCCGGCCCTGCGTGCAGGATAGCATCAGTACTCTAAAAGCACCTTACATTCATTTTTATAATATTGATAAGCAATTATTTAACTGCATTTCACTGTTTTATTTTTTATTTTAAAAAATATAACGACTTTTTAGGAGTACGTGTACTGTTCTCCAACAGCTGAACGAAAGTTTTTAAGCGATAGTTTTAAAGAAACATGAATTTTAGCTAATACATTAATTTATTAAATTTTACATTATTTTTAAATATAGTCGAACTTCGTGAAAACGAGTACACTTAAGACGAATTGCTTTTAATACGATCAGTTTTTTGAAGTCCCGTCAAATTGTATAGGAATACCCATGTTATTTTTTACTTCAATACGTACGTGGTCAAGATGAAATACCGTTTTCAACAAACTGCTAGTCAATGGCCGTTGGAAAATTTCCCCCGCTTAAAACGAACAAAATGCGCCTTATAAGATTAGAGCTTCTCACTGATTGTCATTGTTCATTATTGCTGGATATACAATTAATTACACGGTCTTTTATTTTTCATAAACCCTATATAATAAGATGGTAGTCATAGTGCTGTAAATTATGAAAAATTACAGGAGTTTCAGATTTCACCTGAAAATTCAAATTGCAAGAGATATGTGCAGCTCCTCTATACCTCTCGCTAGCATGGCAGTGATCTAGCACCTTATCATAATTCAACGGTTTATCAATAATATGATATTCGGTGGCAGATTTACATGCAATACAATCAGCCTTAGTCATCGTTACAGGTTTATTAGCTTTTAATAAACTGTTAATAGCCTCCTCTTCACGAAGAAGACCCTCAAAAAATTGTCAGTAACATCGGGACCTCTGTAAACTGTTGGCTTTTTAAGACAATTACCATCATAGTCCACAGTCACATAACAATAACCGGATGGGATATGTGAGGCAAACTTGTTAGTAAACTTCGTACTAGATGCTTGTGGCAATTTTTGCAAAATACATTCAAAATCGGCATAGATAACATATGGCATCTTTAATTGCATAAAATGGTTTTTGTATTCTAACCACCTCCTGTCACCCTCGGGAAATTTAACTTTTTGGGCACCATGCACACAACATAATGATACATGTTCATTACATAATGACTCTTTCGAAAAACCATGTAAGCAATCTACCTATATAAATCGAACACTACGCAGATTAAATCAAACAACAATATAAATCAACGTTTATTGGCGTAGTGATACCAGCGCCGATGTTATGACGTGATTAGATGGTGAAACGTTCGAAAGAAAAGAAAAAAAAGAAAAAGAAAAGCGTTCGGTGGGACCTGAACCCACGACCTTCCGAATAACATAAGATTCTCCATTTGTTGCAAAACAGTTTGAACACGATTTGATTTGCGAACAGTTTGATCGATGAAAAACAAGTTTAGGTGACAAGCATGTCACAGGTATCATGGGTAAAGTACAGTTTCAAGACTCCACAAGGATAAACAGGATGCCAGACTTGGGGAATATACAGGCGCCACCCCAGAAACGAAAGGATATGCGACGCCTGTATATTCCCCAAGTCTGGCATCCTGTTTGTACTTGTGGAGTCTTGAAACGGTACTTTACCCATGATACCTCAGTGACATGCTTGTTACCTAAACTTGTTTTCATCGATCAGACTGATTTTAACATGAAGGGATGTTTCGAATCTCTTAGTCAGTCATTTTCAAACTGTTTGCAGCAAGTAAAGAATCTTGTGTGTACCTTGTGGTGAGTCTACAACTATACGAATCAATATCTTAATTTCAATTCTCTTAAATAATATTTTTATCCTTTTGACTGGATATAGAAATTTGCATGTGTCTTTTTTAAAGCACATTTATCATCATCAATTTCATACAGTTTATAAAATTCCTCTCAACCAATCAAACTTTAGAAAGCTTTCAACTAGCCAATAAAATACGTCATATTATTACAACAGTTTTTTTTGTTGCGTATATTGGTGTGATTATAAAACTCGAGGATGATTTTCACTGCGCTCTCTCGGTTGAATGATCGCATTATAATATCTTTGGCGTTTTTACTGTATTTGCGTTGTTTTCACTTATTATTTTTGGTTGATTTAAGAACGGTATTTGATAAACTTTTCATTACGATGTTTGCCTGTTTCGAATGCGATAAGAAGTATACGAAATTGAGTGCCTTAAGTCGTCACCACCGCTTGCAACATAAGGCAAAGGAACTTGCTTATTCTTGTATTCACTGGGAAAACAGTTATACAAGACTCGATAACTTAAATTGACACCTTCGTTCCCACGAAAAAGAACAGAGACATCGTGCACAAATGCCCAAAATGTATAATTGTATTTAATAAAAGAGACGATTTTTTAAACCATACGGAGACTCATTCAGGTAAGCGTAAACTTAATGAAATAAATTCTGGATCTGTCAGAAATATGAGAGTGAAAAATTATAATGCAGGAACTGAAGGTAATAATAGTGATGAATGTGAAATGAATGATAATCCGTGTGAATTTTGTTCTGCGCTAAATAATACGATTAAGGATTGTAAATTTTTAGCGAAAAAGTCTGAAAACAAAGAAATTTTCATGTTTTTAGAAAGTTATCGTTCTAAACCACCGGATATTCTAGTAAGTAATGCGACAGAATACCATGGTATAAAATGGTATTTTCTTATAAGTGTTAGAAATGTGCGTATGGATAATGAAGGTGCTAAGGAAGAGGCTTTCCCATGTTGAAGAAGTAAATGTCATATCGCTCTTTCTGAAACGGATGTTAGTGAAGAGATAAATAATGCTTTAGCTTCTATAATTAATGCCTCTCAGGAATTTCAAAAAGTGATAGTAACTGGGTGTTTGATGCTATCAAGTTTTTAAAAGTTAAAGTTAGAAAATTCATTCCTCTGAGTGGATCCAGTTTTTTACACCTTTCAAGGGAATTAAACTTAAAGCACGCTATTCTCAATATAAAAAATAATCACCATAAGCGTTTCTTATGGTCAATATTGGCGGCAATTCATCCTGTTGGAAAACATTCTGAGCGTATTTTTAAATATTTGGAATTAGAAAGCGAATTGAATGTTAGTGGTATTGATTTGCCAATGAACTTGGCACAAATAGCGAAATTCGAAAAACAAAACTAGATTTCGATTAGTGTATACGGGTATGAAAATGAGATATTCGCCTATTTATAACTAAACATAACTTTGATAAACACATGGATTTGTTATATATATCAGAAAATGAAACTTTGCATTTCTGTCTCATTAAAAATTTAAACAGACTTTTATCTTCCTTAACTAAGCAGGAGCATCAAAGGTATTTTTGTAAATATTTCTTACATGGTTTTTCGGGCGAGTAATTATATAACGAATATGTATCATTATGTTGCGGGCATGGTGCTTAAAAAATTAAAATTCCGGAGGGTGACATGTGGCGGTTAGAATACAAAAACCATTTTATACAATTAAAGGTGTCATATGTTATATATGATGATTTTGAATGTATTTTGCAAAAAAATTGCCACAAGCATCTAGTACGAAGTGTACTAACATGTTAACCTCACATATCCCATCTAGTTATTGTTATGCGATTGTGGAATATGATGGTAATTTTGTTAAAAAGACAACAGTTTACAGTGGTCCTGATGTTTTTAAAAATTTATTTGGGGTATTCTTCGTGAAGAGGAGGCTATTAACAGTTCATTAAAAGATAATAAACCTGTAAAGATGACTAAAGTCGATTGTATTGCATTTGAATCTGCCACCGAATGTCATATTTTTGATAAACCGTTGAATAATGATAAAGTGCTAGATTACTGTTATGCTAGGGAGAGATATGGAGGAGCTACACACATCTGTTGCGATTTGAATTTTCAGATGAAATCTAAAATTCCTGTGTTTTTTTATAATTTACATCACTATGACTCTCACCTTATTATGAAGGATTAATAAAAAATATAAAATCGTGTAATTAATCGTATACCCGGCAATAATGAACAATATATATCTTTTAGTATAGGTAATTTGCATTTTATTTATTCGTTTAACTTCTTGAAAACCTCATTAGAGTATCTTGTTGAAAATTTAGCGGCTCAAGGGGTGTCTAATTTTAAAATTTTTAATGAAAATTTTAATGAAAGTTAAAAATGATAATGTGGAGCTATTTTTGCGCAAAATGGTGTATATCTGTATGATTACATGGACGTTCTGGACAAGTTCTTGGAAACAGCTCTTCCTAAAAAAGAATGCTTTTACAACAGTCTTATGGGAGAACACGTTACCGATAAGGATTATGAACATGCAAAAAAAGGGTGGAACATTTTTAAATGTAGAAATATGGGGATGTATCATGATTTATATGTCTTGTTTGATGTATTTCTTCTAGCTGACGTGTTTCAAGAATTTCGTGATTTGGCTTTGAAATTTTATGGAATCGACCCTTGCCATTGCTATACTGCACCTGGATTTAATTAGGAGACACACCTTATGATGACGAAAGTTAGATTAGAATTGCTAACCGACCCTGACGTGCATGTGTTTATAGAAAAGGGTGTGAGGGGAGGTTTCTCTATAATAAGCAACCGATATAGTAAGTCAAACGATAAGTTTCTCTCCACTTTCGACCCTTCTAAAGCTAGTAAATATATAGCATATCTTGATGCTAAAAATTTGTATGGTTATGGAATGAGCCAGTATTTAGTGGTTAACAATTGTCGATGGTTAACTTACGATGAAATCGATAATTTGAATATCACTGAAATCGATGATGGCAGTGATATTGGTTACATTTTGGAAGTAGATCTTGACTATCCGAAGAATTTACACGACTTGCACAGCGATTATCCTTTGGCTCCCTAAAAAGTTAAAATAAATTACGATATGTTGTCATGTTATTCAAACGAACTGATTGAAAAATTACAGATTTGCCCCGCAATGAACAGTTGTAATTTGGTGCCTGATTTAGATGGAAAAGTTAAATATATACTGCATTATCGTAATTTAAAGCTCTATGTGCAGTTAGGCACGACACCTGTAAAAATATACCGAGTGCTAACGTTTGTCCAAGAACCTTGGCTTAAAAAATATATTAATTTTAACACTCAAAAGCGGGCGATGGTACAAAATGGATTTGAAAGAGATTTTTCAAATTACTTAATAATGCCGTTTTCGGAAAAACAACGGAAAATTTGCGGAAGCGTAAAAACATTAAATTGGTAACATGCGAAAAGAAATTAATAAAATTAATAGCATCAC
>QLNU02003147.1:0-38896 GCA_006491805.2 Dysdera silvatica | reverse complement strand
TTACAGACTTTTGGGCTTCTGTAACCCACTGCTCCAATGTAACTCGTCCAGAATTTTCTATATTAAAAATTATATGTTTTTCTTCAAAATTATTTTTACAATTTTCACACTTTGTGAACATGCAACTTTCATCGTCCTCGTTACACACAAGAGTCACGATGAAGTCATGAAAACTTCTTGGGCATTGACTAATTACTGCAGATAAGCTTTTAAGGATTAACCTAATATTCTCATGATACTTGCATACACAAACGCTATGTGGAATGTCTTTCCTTAATAGTACAAAAGGAGGTCTCATATCACAAGGCTTTGTCAATGATACCTTTATGTCTAAATTGCCCTTCACAAATAAGAGAAACATTTCTCGTTAAGTCATTATTAGAAATCTTTTCTGTATCCTCTTTTTTTTTCCATTTTAGAAAATTATAACAGTCTCCTTTTCTTGATGCTTGGCAAGAAATTTCCATCTTTTTTATAAAATTCAGTAATGCGCTTTTCAGTTTCGGTAAATTAATTTTCAGTACCTTGCTTTTGAAGAGCTAGTGAGTACTTAATCTTAAAGCTAGTGTTTCAACAACTTTTGTTTTTTTCCTAGAACTTACTGGTAATGCTTTTAGTGCACGTTTAATTGCTTTATTTAAACTTTGGTTTAAGTTATAAGGTTGAATCGTATTTTTGGATGAAGTTTGACTACACCTATTTCTTCCTAACATTCTTCTTTTTCCTTTTAAAGACCTTTTCTTTTATTTGAAGAGTTTTTAGTTCATTTGGTGTCATATTGCTACGTGCTTCATTTTTATGCTTCCTATATTTTTCTTTCATTTTATCATTTAAACCTTTACTTTTCATCCGCTCCTTATAAAGACGCTGTTTTTCTGCTGCAGATAGAGGCATTTTATTTATAGAAATTTATTTATAGAATATGATTAATTTTTTTCGAAAATAATCAAAATTCAACCAAATTTTAAAAGATGGTGTTTATGCACAACGTTTGATTTACACAAAGGACATTGGTTGTGGTTATTAAACAAGGGTTTCTACAGTTCAGGTTACTGAGTAAAAGTTGTCACAGTTAAGGTTAGTGTATCTGTCGTGGGTAAAAGTGATTTTCTGTCCACATTAAATTACAGTCAAAATCGTAAATTTCTTTCAGTCAAAAGGAACATTTACTGAATTTTAAATACATGCTAAGTTAATTTTATAAATTTGTATTAATTCAATCCAATAATTTATTAAATTATTTTTTAATAGATATCTCATTTTTTACAATAATAATATGGTGGTTTGATTTTGCAATTTGAAGTCGATATTCAACATTTTGAAGCATTAACTACAAGAATAAAAGAACTAATTCATGTTGTCCTTTCATTAACAGTAAACAAATAGTAAACAAAAGTAATTACCAAAACGTAAGTAATTCTGATTAATCTATATCCCAAACCTTTTTTGTAAAAAACAATTAATGTCATAAACTTTAATTTTTTTTTTTTTTTGAGACAATTGGTAAGTGGTATTTTGGCAACGGAAGGACATATAATTTCAAAGGTTTAGGAGAGTTGTTTAATAAGAAACAGAGTTCTCTGAATAAAATATTTTAATGAATAAATAAACTACACTATCCAAAGTTTTAAAATAACATAATTGTAGCTTTTAAATTGAAATAATATTATAATATTTATATTTCAGTATATGTTGAAAATAGCACTTTTTTCTAATTTAAGAACATGAATATAAGTAGATACTTTGCGTGAGACTTCTCGAAGTCATCAACTTGTTTGGCTAAACTTTTATTAAATATTAGAACTTCATAATTTTTTAAAAAGATTGACAAATATCACTATGCCATTGTAAAAAAAAATATATTTTTACGTGTCATGTCCATTTTTTCTGGAATTGACCTAAAACAATGCTCAAATACATAAAACATAGGCATATATCTGCAATTTATTAAATTTGGTATTCATTAAATTTAGGAAAAAATCCATTATAGCGAGCGATGACGTCATTCAAGTAACTGACCACTCAGAGGACTTCGTTTGCTTGGCTGGAAATTTGTCGCGTGGAAGTTTGGCAACCGCGTTTTTCTGCATTCCAAATTAGGCGATAAATAGCCTAATAATATTGAGGGCTATCTCATTTTTCGCCAATTTGTGAACGTATACTTGTTGCACGGGTTTAAATAGGTCACCGTAGCCTTAACAGTCTACCAGGTTAGCTTTACCGTGATCATAGCAGATTAAAAATGGCAAACAAGAATATTTTTTTTAAATTCGTGACGAAATACCTTGCATTATAAAATTATGAAAAATGACCATATTAAAAAAGTATAGAAAAGGAATGAAGTTATCCGAATAAATTTTAAAAAATTACCACTAATTTTATTTAATTAAAATTTAACTAATATTTAGTTGTATACATATGTGCAGAAGGAAGAAGAAAACTTACATGTTACTGAACGTTTTAGCCGTGGAGATAAATGAAAGGATGATGAAGAAGTGCCCGATGATATATCATCCTTTATTTTTGAAACTTCGGATGATAAAGAATCGGGAATGGGTGATGATGATGGAGAACTGGCTTCTATCCTGGCATTCAAATTTAAAGAAACAGTAGAAATCTTTGAACTTTGATCAAGGAATGGTGGCTGTGAAAGCGACGTATTAGAAAGTATAGTTGGAAATGAATCTACAAGGATAAAAAAAGTCAAATCTTATTTCATTTATTATAGTTTAAAGAAGACATATTTGTATAGGAGTTTAGTTCATTCTCTGCACTCTTCCTTTGTTTTTACGCCTCGATAAACGTTATCTTTTTTTATAAATTATAGAATTAAATAAAATAAAATTTTAATAAATATATGCATGTAATTGTAAAAGAGTCGTCGGAGACCTTTCTTTCTCTAAAATCACGTTCCTGACCGTTTCTGAAGACATTATCAAACATCAACACCATAGGAAAAATATATGTTCAGTAACATACCGACAACCATGGACACCCATATGGGGAGCAGAAAGGGGTTCGAGCTTCCCATAGCCGTTAAAAATTTGATTAAATTAAATAAATAAATTTAAACAGTTTCAAAATTTGATTTGTCCAGCTATGCATTTACTTTCAAAAGTTTTACATTCACATTTTAAAATAAGGTACTTTTTAGCTCATTACTAATTGTCAAGCAGTATCAATTATTTTTGTAGCGTTTTGGTATCTTGTACATTCACTAAAATTCTCGACAGCTTTGAGAAGGAGGTAATAATTTTTCTCAGCCTCCTCCCTAGAAGTACTCGTCTGGGCGTCATGACCACGACCAAAGAAAAGCCAGAAAATAAAGTAAAAACTAATATGTTTAATTGCAATATAAAAAATGGTCTTTGAAAAAAATTTAAAAAAATAAACTTTTCACTAAATGTAATTAAAATTTAGATTAACGCTATGTGAATATGACTAGCAAAGTTTACAAATAGATTGAAACACATATTAAAACAAATAGAATATTATAATGGTTAATTGGTTGAATTTTTATATAGCAGGGACAGAAGGGGGTCATTCTACGGTAATAGTATAATGGATCATATACAAAAAGAGTTCAAATTATGAACATAAAGATTAAGATTTCACCCGAATACGAGCGCAAAAGTTTTAGATAAAAATATTCGTATTTTATAAAACAGATTACATATAAAATAGATACGAAAATAATAATTTAGACAAACTTTATAAATAGATAGGTGAAAAGATTATGTAAATAAATTTAAATGTGATTATAAAAGGGTTTAAATAAAGATGGCAGCTAAAATAGTTGCAAACAGAAGGATATAAAATCAGATAAAGAGATTATAAACACATTTAGGTAAAGGTCATTAGTAGAGAGATTATTAACAATTAAAATAAATCACAAATAGGTTATAGAAAATTACGATTATTAAGAGAAAGAATTTAGCATATACAGCTATTTACCAGTAGAATCTTGAGAAGATCTGTTGCCATTCACAACCTCTGTTATTCCCACTGACGCCTCAAGCGACGTACCAAGAAGACAGTAGAAACACACAAAAGAAATTAAAACCATGTTGTCGCTTACGAAAATCGAGGTCTTCCGTTAGTAAATTTAGTGGCGCCTCAATAATAAAACAGCTCTACTTCCAGGTTCACCCATTCAAGTTACGTTAATTTAAAGGAAACGTTAGGTAGCTTCAGAAAGGAAGTTTGCTTATGCACAACTCCGAGAGATTTATCGCATTAGTCAGGTGCACACCCTTCACACTGAATTGTGCAACAATTCTGTGGATTCAAGCGAAACTGCGTAAGCAGTTTCGTTTGTTAAATGTAGTGCAGATGCTTCCTTTCTTATTTGTTATCGACCAATGATATCAGCCACTTTGTTCAAGTGGTCGGTGTGTTCTGGGGGATATCTAACCTGGTAATCTATTATATTTTTTCTGAGACGCCAAAATAAGCAGACACAGGGGACTTGGGCAACATTATCAGATGTATTAAACTAATGCGATTATTAGAGAGAGCACTATATTGTGACAAATTAATAGCAAGGTAATAATAAACAGCTACTTAATAACTAGTTTATGAAGGTATTTATTATGGTCTATGATATGGTCTATGAAGGTTTATATTATGGTCTATGGTAATTATATTATGTAAGTGTAATTATTTATTATATTTAAATATTTTAAACAACATTATATGGATAAAATAAAACACGTTAACACAGTAAAGATGAAACGACACACTGCGCAAAATATTAAATAAAATAAAACACATTAACACAGTTAAAATAAATACGATGGTTTATAGCTATTTCGGAAGCGCGTTTAGGCTTCCTTCTTCAGAACCCTAGTTACACTAATGTGGCACACGTGCTAGAAAGACTGTCGATGCCAAATTGCTAGTCCAAAATTAGTTCGGGTAAACCAGTTGTGGGTCCGTAGCCGCGTCTTTTGCTATGGGACGAATGAAGTTTCTCCAAATAGAGGACATGGAATTGAACGGAAGCTGATCGTTAACAGTAGAAGAGGAATGCGAAAGAATATGGAAGGCTTCAAAGAAATTGAGGTCGGCTGGTGAAGAAACTTTCTCTATTAGATGGGCCTTGTCGAAAGAAAATTTGTGGCCAGCTTCCCAGGCGTGTTTGGCCAAAGCAGATTTTTCCAGTTGTTGTTTACGCACGTAGGCTTCATGCTCTTTAAGACGAAATCGAAGGGCCCGAATCGAAGAGTTGCATTTCCGACTAGCAATTTGGCATCGACAGAATTTCTAGTACGTGGACCACGTTAGTGTAACTAGGGTTCTGAAGAAGGAAGCCTAAATGCGCTTCCGAAATAGCCATAAACTATTGTATTTATTTAAACTACGTTAATGTGTTTTACTTTATTTAATATTTTGCGCAGTGCGACATTTCATCTTTACTATAACATTACATGGTTTTTGGAACATCTTGGCAAATTCGAAGTTCACATATTCTCTCTCTGTCGCATTTATTTTATCACCCATCTCCCCCTTTCTTCATTTAATCCCTAGAAAGATATAGGACCTTCACAAAGGATTTCTCATTTCCTTATGGCGTGTGTTTTCTGCTAATCTCTTGATTTTTTCCCCCACGTTTCGTGTTCTCGTCTCCATTTCTCCCCTATGTGCTGCTTGGTCAACTTCTATCTTTCCTTTGTAAGTCCAGTCTAGGGCTTTTATATATAAAGGTGGTTTGGTTTCGTCCTACATATATACCCTAACATAAAACAATTGAAAAGACAACAAAGTAACACAGTTAAAAATAACGATTTTATTGTTTACAGCTGTTTCAATAGGCCTGGGCTATTTTCGCCAGAACGGCTAACGATACAACACAACGCGTAATGCCAACCCGTGTTACAAACGACGGTTGCTCTACACGTTACGTTGTATCGTTGACCGTTCACTGACGAAAATAGCCCAGGGCTATTGAAACAGCTGTAAACGATTAAATTTATTATTCAACTGTGTTAATTTGTTGCCTTATCAATTATTTTAATAGTGCGTAATGTCTTCGTCAAAATATAATCAAAACGTATACCCTAGTCAGCTATATTTTCTTTATTTCTTCTGACACAGCTTCTTGACCGAAAATATCCCAAAGTTCTATATGACATTTTTCATTTTGGCCCATGTATGTTCAACGCTATACGGAATCAGCTATTAACTGTGGCTTGAATTAACATAAAGGTAATTTACAGCTACCTTAAAATTTAAAAGTTAAGCCATTAATTTGAGCCCATTATCTCGCTGGATTGTTTCGGGCTGCTCGGGATCACAGCTAGCTAATTTTGTAATCTAGAATCCCTCTGTACTAAAGTAATTGTACCACTCATTGGCCAACTAAGCTTTCAATTTATACCGTTTGTGAAAATCTACAACAATATTACTTGAGCTTTGTGTTCTAGGGCGCCAACTCAGATCCCTTCGCTCCCTCCAAAAAAATATTTGTAGGAGCACCCCTCATAAAACAAAAAAAAAATAATGAACAATAAACAAAAAGATATAGAACGTGGCTGGTAGTACAAGAGATAACATACAACGTAATGTGCTGTACTAATTGTTATCACTAATGCTTTTTCTGTTGCTGTGAAGAAAACAATGCTGTAAATGCTTTTCTTGTTGCTGTAACTGGATTTCATTTAGGACGAAACAAGCCTCTAATTCATTATACCAACATTGGTCTGCTTACAACAAACAATCAAGCATTTAAAATTAATGAAAAAAATATTTATTTAAACTTTTTTGGGGGGAGGGCAAAGGACCCCCCCCCCATGCTTATGACTGGAAACTAAGCCTACAAATTTGGAGAGGATTGGGCTGGTGAAGACGGGATGGTAGAGACTGGGGCTTACCTGGGTTTCCTCCCCCCAATATTTTCTTAAAATTGGCGCCACTAGCCGCATCTATTCGATACTTAACTTTTTATTAATGAAATGTTATTTTTTCAATTGCTAGTTTTATAACAACAAAGTGTGGGGAGAGCTAGTAGAAGACGCTCTGGTCATGTATGCATATATAAGTGACTCTTACCATGTTTCAGCCTTGCAAAATACTGAGGTAGGCAGGGCGTCATAAATAAGTTGAATTAGTTGAAAAATTAGTTGAAAAATTAGTTGTTATAAATTATTTGTTAGCATATAGATATTAGTTGTTAGTATATAAATATTAGTATATGAGTGTATAAATAGTAGTTAATATGTATATAAATATTAGTATATAAATATATAAATATTAGTATATGATTATATAAATAATAGTATATAAGTATATAAATAGTAGTATATAAGATATAAAATAATAGTATATAACGTATATAAATAATAGTATATAAGTTATAAATAATAGTCTATAAGTATATAAATAGTACTTGTTAGTATATAAGTATTATTAGTTGTCATAAATTAGTTGAATTCCTATTATAAAATCTGCGCATTTTTTCTTGCGCTGACTGAAGCAACCCTTTTATGAAAAGCTCCTAAAAAAAGGAGCTAGGGCATCCGCCATTTTGATGGCATCGTATAAAGTTATCTCATTCACTGCTGTATTAAAGTTGAGTGATTTACAAGTGTGTTATTTTTAATAAAATAGGGTGAAATGGGTGCCGCTGTAAATTGTTCAAATCACTCGAGGAATAAACACAGAAGATTTATATTTGCAATATATCCTATAAGAAGAATTAAAAAATAGTTATTAATTTTCCAATGGTAAACGTCGTGTTACGAAATCCGAACATGGCGACTGATACGTCAGCCTAGAATTCTAGGGGTTCTAATTCTATGCGTGTTTGGTTACCAAGCTCATAATCCGAGTGCGATCCCAGTTGGCACTTGGGGGGCTTGCAGGTTTTATTCTAAAGCTCCGTTGTCCCGGGTTTGACTCCTTAAGCGTTCAAAAAACCAAGTCCTGTTCGAGTGTCCTTGCCCCATAGAATGAAAACGCAACATGAATTCTAGGAATGATTTCTCTCTGAGAAACAAGCAGAGCGTTTCCAAAATACGAAGCTCCATTCCACTTTCAAGGCTCCTGCTAAAGTTCGTTTGTAGGAGTTTTATGGCGCAAGGACAGCAAGGGTCATGCTGCACCGGCACCTACACTTTTCCGAGGAATGTGAACCTTTTAAGGCTAAGCTTCAGTCAAGAAAAATTCTGATTCCGTAGAAGTAGGGTCCAGCGTTCAAGTGAAGGGGCTGTTCCCTTCTTCAAATGATTGACAGCTGATAGGCCAATGAGAGTTAGCAAGGTCCCTCTTTTCTTTGATTCCCTTTTCTGTCTGAGGGGGATGAATGGGGAAATCTTCTTGTTTTAACTTAGGGTGTGAAATCTGGGTAGACCAGTTTGGAAGACAATGAATGGAATGAATGAAAGACAATGAATGGAATGAATGAAAGGCAATGAATGGAATGAATGAAAGACAATGAATGGAATGAATGAAAGGCAATGAATGGAATGGATGAAAGACAATGAATGGAAGACAATGCATGGAATAACAATGAATGAAAGACAATGAATGAAATTAATGAAAGACAATAAATGAAATAACAATAAATGAAAGAAAATGAATGAAATGACAGTGAATGAAAGACAATGAATGAAAGAAAATGAATGAACTGACAGTGAATGAAAGACAATGAATGGAAGACAATGAATGAAAGAGCCGGATTGGCTAATAACTTATAAGTACACGTCATGTCTTTTGTTATTATCGATATTATAACACAAATATTAATTTATTAACTCTTATTATGTAAGAGTTGTTTGTTTTTACAATATAGACACAGTGAAAATCGTTTACAACAACACAGGTTATAACGACCAACCGCATATAACAATGGAATTTTTACAAGAAGTTTGGTTTGCTATTCTACTCCATACTAAATATATCGGTTATAACGACATCGTATATAACGACGAAACCTGCTATAACGACGGCGATTTTGTAGTCTACGTAGATTCTAAGCAGGGAAATTCGTATCGGATATAACGACGCGACTTGACAGTCATAAAGCAGAACCACATAGGTTAATTATTAAAATTTAAAGTTAGTTACAAAATTTAAGCTTTATTCTAATCTCTATTAGTTACAAATGTCCGAGAAATTTTTATTACTGCTAAACCTGAATATTGAAGATAATGAACCGTTAAAAAAAGCCACGTGATTTATTAATTGAATATCACGAAGGTCATATTCTTAAGGGTCTCATTCTATTTTTTCAGCGTAGAGCCCATAAAGCTCTTAAACCGGCACTGTTCTGAAGTCATTAGTATAATATAATAAATACTATTCATTAGATTTGTTTTCTACATTATATACTTTAGTAGTATTTTCTACAATTTTTTCAATTTAAAAAACTAAGAAAGTACTATGTACTTAGTGTGGCTATAACGTAATATAAACGGAAATCAAATTCATTATAATTAATATATTTTTATTTAATTTTGAAACCAAAAAGTTTAATACTTTTTACTATCAAAATAATTTATAAAACTCTAGAGTGTATGATACTATAGGCTACTATGATTTTAAAAAAAATATTGTTTATAACGACTATCGGTTATAACGACCGAATTTTCGCGGTCCCTTGAAGGTCGTTATAACCGATTTTCACTGTATATATATATAATTTTTTTTTTCAAAGAAAAAAATAGTACAATTTTTTCTTTCTTTTTGCTTTGATATATACCAAAATTTAAATGATTTAAATATGAAATTAAAGCAAAAAATTATATTTCTGATTTAAGAGTAACGTGTTTCCACATTATAAAGCTCGGTGTTAATCCTATAAAGCCTCTTAAAAAATTTAGCTACATAATTTTCATTTCATCGCAATTTTTGATTAATTAAAAGCAGTTATTGAAAAAACACAAACATTTTCAATCTTTTCAGAATGAAAATGTTTACAGATTAATCACGATAACAGTTTACTGTCATTTATGACTAATTTCTAAAAACTCAAAAAAAAATTAACATTTGCATAAAAATTAAATTACAAAAATAGTAACACGTATTAGGATGCACAATTAAATTCTTAAATTGCTTAAAAATACTTGTGAAAATAAATACAATTGGGCGGACCTGGTCCTTTCAACAGGCTCATACCTTGGATTTTCGGAGGGCGCGAGTCCTATCGCCCATGAAGGCACACCGGCCCAGGGGCCGGAGTCCCAGTCCGCCCATGGTTCCGCCCTAGGGTTGGATTTTCTATACAAAGGAGGAAATTTTTTAAAAGGTGTGGTCACAAAAATAATGTGTTTTGGCCACGTGCTCTCCCCACCAGCCTGATTTCGAAAATTACCGTTTTAGGCCATTTCGAGATTTCAGTCTCCCGTGCCTATTCTCAGGGATGTACAAAGATAAGGAAGTATTCAAGTATTACGTAAGCAATATTTTGGCCATTTCAACCCCTCCCCCTGGTAAGCAAAAATTAACATTGGCCAACATAGGAAAATAAGCAAAAGGACACCCCCAAGGTGCTTACGGAATACTTGAACCGTCCCTAATGTGTACGAGCAGTAGCGTAATTAAAATCTGAGGGCCCCCTCAAGCATCAACTAGAATCTGTGGGCCCCTTTCAGGCCCGTAGCTAGACGCTTCTTACAGGGGCAGGGGAGGGGGAAGGGTAGTTCTACGCCACTGGCGGGCCTGGCGTGGGGTGGGCCATGGGTGGGGTGGGGACTGCAGTTTCTGTGCAACCCGTTGACGCGTTTTTTATTTGGCGCGTTTTTTTTATTTGGTGGTTGTTTTTTACTTTACAATTTTTTTTTAAATCGAAAGCGTTCAAAATTTTTTAATCAAAAATTTTTAAATTTTTATTTTAATCAAAAATTGTTTTTTTTTTAATAGAAAGTTTTCAATTTTTATTTTTTTTCCATCGCCAGGTTTTTTTTATCGGAAGTTTTTAGTTTTTATTTTTTCCAGTCGCGAGTTTTTTTTTTCAAATTAATTACAAATTTTTACCATTTTTTTAACATTTTATAATTTTCTTTAAATTTTCGTATTTTTCTTTTTCCGAACTTTATGAAAATTTTTATTATCTTTTAACGTTTTTACCTTTAAACCTTTTCTTAATCTTTGTGTTTTTTTCTTGTCAAACAAATTGTTATTCACTTTTTACAAAACGCCTATTTCTATTTTTGAGATTAAGAAGAATGATTTTCCGTTTTAAATTAAGTATTACACAAAAGTTTAATCTTTAAATTCTTCCTTAAAGTTATAAACAATGATTATTGCTGATTAATTAACAAGTCAACACCATGGGCGAGTTATGAGGAGCGAGCCGACGCCGATACAGGATAGGTGAACGCTCGGGTGTCAGTCATTTCTGCCTTCGGTGGGACCTGAACCCACGACCTTCCACTTGCCGGGCGGAGGCTCTCCCTACACACCGCAGACCCCACCGAAGGCAGAAATATTTATTTTCTTTCGAACGTTTCACCATCTAATCACGCCATACCATCGGCGTTGGTATCACTACGCCAATAAACGTTGATTGATTGACATTGTTTAATTTTCAGCAGTTAGTGAAAAAGCTAGAATTTATAACTAAATTGTTATAATTATATATTATACTTAGGTATAATATTATATATATACTATATATATGAATAATATTATATATATTATAGTTTAATATAAAGTATTATTATATATATTATGAAGCCATTATGTATATTATATATATTATAGTTTAATATGTATATTATATATAGTATAGTATAATATATATATTATAATATATAAATTGTTTTAAATAATTGTAATTAGATAATTTTAATCCCCTAGTTTGAATTGTATGCGGTCTTTTAAAATAAGTTTCACACAGAAGTTTATTCTTTAATTTCCCTTAAAGTTTACAAAGAAAACACATTTATTGCAATTTTGTAATATGCTTGTAATTAGTAGCCTAATGACATCATTTCAATCATATTCAAATCCGTATTTTAATTTATACTCCGCTTATTATCATCGATTTCAATTCTGAACGGTTACGAACGTGTTAGAGACATCTTTCTTCCCGCCAGACGGTGCGGCGCCAGTGCACCCCCCCACTCAGGTAGACCCCATTCATGCTTCCGGTTCCCGCTCTATGTCACAATTACCGGTTTCGCTCTTTTCTAGCTAGATTTTCGCGCTATGACGTTGTCTCGCGTACATCGCAATATCTTAAAAATCGTTATTTAGCTATTTTTTTCGTGTGATTGACTTCCGACTATAATTCTCTCAGTGGTAATTCTAATCATATTTCCATCAAGCATCGACTTTAAACTTCACTTTCTCTCCAATCCGTCTAGAGAAGATCTACGATCGAGTTTCCATTTATTCAACGTATTTCAGTCAACGCGCGACTTCATTTATTCACCGCTTCACCATGTCTTCTAATCAAATAAGTGCATTTCTCGTATTTTTTTCTACAAATATAATAATTACTTTCCGTATTTTAATTTTCTTAGATTTAACGTTTCTATAATCCTTTCAATTAAATTTTGTAATTTTATTTCATTACTTTACTGTTTTTAAAAGCTCCTTATAACGTTTCTATAATCCTCGCGATTAAATTTTCTAAACTAATTTTAAATTATAACGCTTCTATAATCCTTCCGATTAAATCTTTCTAATTTTATTGATTTTTTAATTATAACATCTCTATAATCCCATCGGTTAAATCTTTCTAATCTAATTTTATATTATAATGCGTCTATAAACCTTTCGATTAAATTTTTCTAATTTTATTGATTTTATATTATAAGATCTCTATAATCCTATCGATTAAATCTTTCTAATCTAATTTTATATTATAACGCGTCTATAAACCTTCCGATTAAATCGTTCTAATTTCCTTTCATCGATTTTTAAATTATAGCATTTCTATAAACCTATCGATTAATTTTTCCAATTTTATTGATTCTTTATAGGATTCTTTATAGGAGATGTCCTACGCAGAAATTGTCGCTAATCAGGCCGAGAAGGCTCTCACGGACTTTAACGATGTTGACTTGTTCCCGTGGGAATATGAAGACTGGGTAAATGATTGCATCATTATTATTTTGCGTAATCGGTCTATCGCTTTGTGCGTGATAACGTATAAAAATAATAACGCGGATGTTAAGTACACAATTTTTATTTATATATAAGCCATTTTACAATACGTGTTTTGCGCTTTTTGCGATACGCTTCACCATTTTGCGATATATGTGTCGTCTTGTTAGGTGTTGTGACATTATTTTTAATGAGAGATAACATTTTCTCGTTTTTTACATAATTTAAGGGCAAATTAATGTCTTTTATAATGTCCACAAATGAATCTGTCGCAGGAAGTGGCTTATAAGTCTTTATTTCTTAACATGCCATCGATTAAATCGATAATATTCGAAGAGTGTATTGTAGTTGTCTTGTAGATAAGTTCCCCATTGTCCGTTTACGATACAATTTCCCTGTATTTCTTGAAGTAATCTATAATGTTCCGTGCTGTAATACGGGTAGTTTTCGGGACGCTACGTAAGATGATTTCTTCAATATTCGATTCATGTTCAGGTGTAGCACTCTTCTCTTCTCGTACAAGTTCGGGCGGGTTGAAATCATCAACATTAAACTTCTTTTGTAGCACTTGGTTATAATGCTGGATTTTCACATCATCCTCGTCCGTGCTTTCAAGAATTTTCTTCATCTCTTTGTCCATTTCCGATAATTGTTGATCGCTAGGTGTATGTCTCGAGAACCGCTCCTGCGGTATAAGCAACACTTTTCGGGTATATTCCATTCTATTTAGCGAGAAGGGACGCCAATACGCATAACGCTGCTGGAATAAGGAGCTCCAGAAAGCCGCCTTTTCGTACCAATATTTTCCGTTTCTTGAATAGTGGTATTTTTATCAGCGATTTTGCGAAGCGTGATTCTATGACTTCGTAACTTTTCTTTCTGATCTTTGGTTAAGGGTACATTTCCCTTCATAGTGTTCAAAACACACTCACAGATTGCTTTTAAGGCAGATTTTGGAATTTTTTCAAAAAGTCAGCTCGAGATTTTTTAGGGCATATACAGAGGAGACGTAGTTGTTCGAACTCCGACCTCTTCAGCATCATTTTACTAAATACTTCCTCTTCCAAATCTTTTTAAGTATCAGAAACGGCTTTGATAGACGGTTTGCACTTAGTAGGGGAGAATATTCGTGCACGACCGCATATCTTTTTGTACTTCTGCTCGCAAATCCAAGACGAGGTATGAAAATAGGGTGTTTGTAGCTTTCTGAAACGCTTCCTGGAAGAATTTTGTTTTTGTTGGATACAGCTGACGTCTTAAACACATTTGTGTTAGATCGCGACGTGACTTAACTAGGAACATGTAATGTGCGTTGAGAGATGTTTCTCTCATTTGAGATCCCTTGTGAAATATGTTCTGAGAAATGAACATCACTGTTAAGTTATGATGATGACTTCCTCTTGTAAATAAATTCGCAATTCTCATATTATTTCCACATTCTACTATCAAATCATCGATAACGAATAGAGTAGGACCATTTAGATAATCTTTAAAATCTGAAGGTAATCCTTTAACAAAAGTGACGTCAGCAATTTCATCATAAAGAGTTTGATGTATCCCAAAGTACCATACTACGTTAGTCGGGTGCTCGTCAAAGAGTTCCTCCTTGTATGTAAGAAAATCACGTACAAACACGCTTTTTCCACTCCCCGTGGGTCCGCAAATTAAAATGGTGAACCGGTGGTGTATTTTGATAGGCTCCATAATTAGAAATGATTGAGATGGATACGTGTAATTAGTTTTATAACAAATTTTGTTTTTTTCAAAAAGCATGAAATTTTACAATTATACCATATTTACGTTTTACAAAATTGTATACTCGCACGTCATTGGCTGAACCTTTTGCCTGAAACGTGTTTACAATAGTCTCGAGGCTTTGCCCGCGACGTCTAGAATAAATATAAAAAACACAAATTGTTCGCATGCAGATGCATTGCTGCATTATAGGGGCACATTATTATATTTCATATGTGTATTTTGTAAACATTTGTGATATCGGTCCTCCAAAAAAATTCGGTGAGTTTTCGTAGGAATCGAAAAATTCTGCGAGTGCTTGATTTTCCACATAGATAGCCAGCCAATGGCTGCCTTCCATTTATTGTGGGTCCACGTTCACAATCAGTGAAGCTAGGAAGGAGGCTATTTTTCTAGTTAACTGGTCGCTGGCGTAAACACCTAAAAACGTGCGCCAAGTAAAATTATCCTGTTGTAATATCCTATTTATTTGTGCAGTATCCATTTCAATTAGAAAAGTCACATACGATATTCCTGGATTTCGTGAATTCAATAAAGTTTTGAAATTCTGAATATACCAGAATCGATGCGGTGCTTGGTAGATCAGTGGCGAATTTTATTTCAATTCGTAAATTTCCTTGCTGCATGATATGCAAGTACCCTCCATCGCATAAATCGGGTAATAAATTAAATGCGTACAGCGTATATCCTTTAGAATAATCATCTCTATCGATGTGCATTTCCTGGTCTTGATTCAATTTCTCGGTGCCGGCAAATAGACTGTGGTAAAAGCGAATCGTCGAATTTCGCGCAAAGTCGGGTTCTAATGGCCGGTAAAGGAGCGGTTTCCCATCTATATAGACTGCTACAACGTTGGCCTGATAGTGCTTGTTTTCTAGCGGGTTGGAAGTATAAATTCCACTGAAGGCGTCATTGCTCACAATGGCCAATATAATCTTTCTAGGCATTTGTCCGATGAATACATTTTCTTGAACGAAAGACATACTGCTTTGAGGAGCTGAGTAGATTTTACATAACACTCGTCGATGGAATACTTCGCCGATGATTTTTTTAATGCTTTTGCATGACCCAGGGAAACCCCAGAACTCACTTTAATTTTTCTCACAAACATGGACGCATGTTCTATGGCGATCTTGTACTCCTTATCTTCTGTATGAGATACGAGGCAGAAGGCAGGCTTGCTTCAGTTGAGTTTGATTTTTACATCTACCAAATTCAGAAATAGTTTGTTTCAATAAAACATGTCGGAATGCAGGTTCCACAATCAAATCTAGCGTATGACTATTTTAGTGAGTTCATAGTGTTTTCACAGCCCACTATTTTTCACACCAGGCTTTAGAGGGTTCGTTTCGTGAAGATACCCGGCTGTATCTTTGTAGAAATATTCAGTTGTAAGCGTCATCGTCTTCTCATCTTATCCATAATTCAGTAGCGTTTCGATATGGGTTCGATACGGGTAAGTGTTAGGCGAGGATGAAATGACGCGTCCGTTTAGACCGACATCGATTTGAGAAAACAGGGAGTGGAGAAATAAGTTAATAGTTGCCACAGAATCTTTCTCATCTAAATGTGTTCCATCTTGTTTTAAAATCTTTACTTTTAGGTAGAGTTGAGTGGTAGAGAGATCCAAATATTCTTTCCCGCCTCCGGAAACGCTAAATTCGAAAAGTCCGTTATCTCGAATATTAGATAGTGTATAGAATTCTACCCACTTTCCGCCTTCTATGCTCACTTGAGTAGGTGGTAGCGCGAATAAGTCCAGTTCCGATTTTAGGCAGGTGTGGGAATTTTGTCTTAAGTAAGCTATGACGTCAAAAATATCCGGTGCACGCACTTCCCGAGTTTTCGAACGAATGATTCGTTTTAGAGGTTTAAGCTTCCTTTTATTACTACAGCCAATCATATTCTTCACTTTAGTCGCTGCTTTATCCACTAGTATGTTTCACCTTCTTTCATATGTTTAGTAATCGCTGCCTTCGGATCTTGATCTTGTATGACGTCATTCACAAAATTGGTCCCACTCCGAAGTGCTTGTCTTCCTATTGTAGGCACCTTTAACAGAAGGACAGACCCTCTAATTAATGAGCGGAAGAAACTTCCAAGTCCATAACCTTGTTGTAGCGGGCTGCCCTGATAATAGGCAAGTCTAGATCGGGCTTGGTTCACGTAATATTCTTCTGATGTCTTTGTACAACAATAATAGGGTTGATACATCTTTTACAGCTGCTTGAGACGAAAGTGTAGTTTCACTATCACGCGCCCTCTTAAGAATGAGACTTTTTCCCCGTTGCGCGTCCTTATAACGATTTCCACAGTCTGAAAATTTTTCTGCATGAGGGGTATGTAGTGAGGTCGATCATAGGAGGCGCACACCGTTTCTTCGTGGCGTCCCTGAACTTTAACGATACGTAGCAAGGGGGCCAAAATAACCCCAACGACCGCATCTTCAGATATATTCGTACACACACATACAGGAGATGGTGGTCCAATAAAGGATCGGATATGTGGGGACTCTCCATAACTCTCTCCAGATGAGTTTCCATAGTATTTGCTTGTGGGATTTCGAGGACTGGTTTGGGTGGGGCTAAAACTTCTCCCGGTGTAAACCCCAAGATCTCGACAAGTCCTTTATGCAGTATAAGTTTCGAGTAGGCATAAAACTTTATTCGAACTCTCCTGTTATTCCGGTTATAGTGAAAATGGATGAAGCTCCATATTTTTTCCATCAATGCTTTCACAACGTCCTTGGTTGTTTCGTAAAAGCCGCACAGGATACGAATTTTTATAAAATCACCATCGCCTCGGTCACACTCGAATTTATTGGAGTCGTCTGTAATATTGTATCAGGAGTAGAGGTAGATAAACTACTAAGTCCAACTTCCCAATTCAATGTAAGTTCAATGGGTTTGGGTAATTTTACGAAAAAGTGACTCAGTTTGTTTTCTCCATGGTAATCGAGACTGCTATAGCTCGGTAACGTGAGGTAGAAGCTCATCTTGCTGACTGAGGTAAATTCTGGAAGTTGTTATATTTTATATACATCCGCAGCAGGTAACCAAGCGTTGAACTTTGAACGATATCCTCGAAACGACATGAAATACTGGATATCACCACCCCTTTTTCGCTTTTCTAATCTTTATCAATGGGGTACAAATCATTCTTTTTAACCTTTAACAGTTCCAATTCATCAAACGTTCCTTCGATCTCTGCTTTCTGTAAATCGTTGACTTTATATACTACGGGGATTCTGGGTATGCGCTCGCTCACTGCAAATATTTCTCGAGACCAATTCGATTCATATCTTTTTTTGAAAGTTCGTTTCCGCTTCGATATTCGTACGGTATCACCCACACTGAATTTATAAACAGTTTTAACACTTTCCATATCGCTACAGAGATTGCAACGTACAATTTTCTCATTCCCTTTAGATATTTTGCTGGTTCCATTTTTATGCTTCTATGATAGGTGTGATTATAGCGCAGATCAAATCGTCTAAAACATCGATATAGCGAAAAGTATTTTTCTGTGTAAAGTATTTCCACATCTTGGTCTTAAGGGTGCGATTAAACCGTTTAATAACGCTAGCATTGTTTCGTTATAAGTTGTAAAAAAAGAAACACCTTTAGACTTTAAAAATTTCTGAATAGTTACATTCTTGAACTCTGTCCCAGCATCTGTCTGCAGTTTGTGGCATTGTCTTTCTTCAAATATTTTTTCAAAGGCGCGTACTAATTCCGAACCCGTCTTTTTTTTTAACACTTCGGTCCACATATATTTTGATAGGATATCAATTACTGTGAGAATATAGTTGTTTACGTCATTGAATTTCTATAAATTCCTCATACCTACCAGATCAGCTTGCTATTGATGGTCGATTTCGCTGACCAATACACGATTCTGCTTGAAATGACGTCTCGCAGGATGATGTAGGGAGGAGGATTGTGCAAGGGTTTCATTGGGAAGGGTGGCCGCCGGGGGCGGCGCTGTAATCCCAGACAGGACGCTTGAACAGCGTAATCAGCCGCCGAGGCGGCTGAGGGGGAGATGGATTGCCGATCAACACGGCATTCATAGATGCACGTTCACGTAAAGTCGTCATTCAACGCAGGATGATGTAGAGTGTCTCTTTTCCTGTCTCTCCAGCCACTCACGAATCATCTTCTTGGGAATTTTTCTCTCCGCAGCACGGTATAATGCACTGACACCACCGAAGCTTGCTGGTAGTTTGGGGTTTTGGTAGGTCCCTTCCAATACTTACATTACAACAAGTGATTTCGTGTCGCCCTAGAGTAACGTTAAAGTTCACGTTCATGGCGGAAATGAATAATATTGTCTATGTACTTCTAATCTTATTTTTTTCTTTACGGGAGAGGCCTGAAGTATAGCCGATTGGTGGGGTCAAGACGAGGGCCTCGTCCCTCACAAGTGTTCGAAGTGCGAGAAAACTTTCACGCGAAAGTGGGGGTTGAATCGAGACAACAAGGTAGTTCACGCTGGCACCTCCTTTCCGTGTTCTATCTGTAGTAAGACGTTTACCCGAAAGTACAATCGAGATGCACACGTGAAGACTCATAGAGTCGTGCAATCGGTAAGTGATTGAACTTTATAATGCCATATTTTAAAACATGTCTCTTGTTTACTTTTTTTAAAATAAATGTTTTATAGTTATAGGGCAAAGGACATGCCACACTATCGGTACGATGGAATGATGAGGAGTTGGTTATTCGGGTCCTTCACCCCGAAACCAATGTATGTATAATTTTAGGGTAGAAAATGAATTAATACTTTTTAAATACCACAGATTTTTAAATGATAATTTTCTAAATCCTTGAAACTAACGAGTATATTTCTTGGGTTCCAACCACCACAGCAAAGCATCCCCGATCTAATGACGAGGATTTGGCCATCACCGGACCCTCAACACATGTCAACGCACGTATATATGTTTATATATCTGCTAGTATATAATCACATCCATCAAGCTTTCATATACTTATATATGAAAACGAAATGTGTAATATATATGTATTAAATAAAATTTATTTTTTATAGGGGGAGAACGAAGCGACGGAGAGGAGATGGGTGCGAGCGAGCACTCGACGTCTTCCGCTCCAAAAAAAGCTGACTGAGTAGTCCAAGAGGAGCAAGGGGATGTGGAGCTATTTCTCCAGAACATTGAGCCCGTCATTTCCGAGGAGATTACTAGCGGCCTGCAAGAGTATAACGCGGTCAAGTACTACACAGTACTTCACATCAACTTCTCGCGGGTCGGAGCTGATGGTGTGAAGGAGACGACGGAGGCACACTTCCGGAGCCGGTGTATTACAGTCCGAAGGAAGCGTTTTTCATAACTCGTTTTTCGCTCACGAAAAACGAGTTATGAAAGACGCTCTACCCTCTACGGCAATGAAACAACCTGTCTGTGACGTCAGCCCCTTTAAATTCTAACGGGACCTGGCCGCCAATTTTCCGCGAACGGACTATACTTTTGCAGCAGCTTTGAAAGACTAACGAAGGAATATTCCGACATAACTCTACCGCTGTTTAGTAAAATGGATGCTTACAAAGATCACTGCGGCTATGTTGGCAAGCAGAAAGCCGAGATATATAGAATTTGGATCATAAACACTATTGATCTCCTGCAGCCTTAGTATACGAGTACTTTAGTTTTATATGGTGTTTTCGTCGTCATCAACAGCAGCCATTTTTGAGCCATGGAGAAGCTTCCATCCACTCTAAGACGGAAGCCTTCCCATCTCATCACATATACACACATAGTATGGTGAAACAAATAGGACTTTTGATCCTAGAAACAGGATATTTGATCTTAAGTTCATTACGCTTATTACAAATAAATTTGACACCCACGTATTAGTAGCTCAAACTAGAGCTATTTTTGTTTTATGCTTGCCAGATGGACCTACTATATTCATTGAAAAATCCCAACCTCGGACCCCACAGCCCGCACTCTCCGGCTACGTTACGACTTGTTTTCTCACCCTCATATGGCGTGACGCTTCTCCTGGCTGCCGAAAATGTAGCCTTCAAACGTAAACCGATATTTTCAATAGTAGAAGGCTGCGAGAATGTATTCCGCTTTATGCGATATACGTGCGATCATTCGAAGTTTTAAGCCTCATCGTTGTCTCACAAAATTAAAAAAAGATTGCCCACGAAACTGAGAACCAAAACAATAAAAACACGAAAATCAAAGATACAGACCTGGGTTCTTTAAAATTTGGTAGTCATTTTATTATAAAAATTACAACTGTTGATACCTATTGGCAAATATTAAAGAACATTTTTTTTACGTTATAATTGTACCTTTTGCATCAATTTTACTAAATTTTGTTTATTTAGCTGCTGATATGTGGTCGAATACCTAAGTTAAGGCAATTAAAACTCCAGCTGACGCATTCTTAAAATTAAGAATTTAGATATTTATTTCGAAAAAATACTTTATTTAAATACCATTCTGTAGTTTTTGTCTCAAACCAAGTTCCAAAAATTAAAATCTAACTTTCAGTAATAATTTAATCTAATAATATTAATTCCATTTTCCATTTAAATATGCATATAACTGAGCCGGTCGTTTTGAAAAGGGGTTATTTTACATTGTTTCCGTATGGAGTTGACTTACACTTTAAGATTTTTTGCTGGCCAAAACGGCCAAAGAGTTGTTGTCTTCTCGGGTTTATAAGCGGCTGTACGGACAGGGTGTGGTAAAAGAATCCGGAGGTGATACCCTCCCGATTTTTACATATCAAACCCTACTATACGGCCGCTTAAAAACCTGAAAGGACAACAACTCTTTGGCCGGCAAAAACCTTAAAGGGTTAAACATTTTTCAATTTATGATCGTTGCGTAATTAGTTATGGTAAATAGAAAGCTGGAGATTTAAATTCATTAAAATCGAACTCTAGCACCACAGTCAAATTTTGTTAACATGGACAAGTTTAACGCAAACCACTTCCTAAATCCATGTCAAACTAGATAGAAATTTTTATGCCTTTAGTTTTTTAACACAACACGCTTAATGCGAAATATCTTTTATCATGAACTAATAATCAATGGTTCTTGGAAAATTTCCTCTGTTTAACATAAACCAAACACGCCTTTTCGAGTTTCTTGATGCAATTTTTTCAAGATCTATTCTTTCTTTGAAATAGCGTGTTCTAAAGAAGACTAAAATGTTATCTAACAAGTAGCATAACATTTATTCTGATAGCTATAAAAGGTTAAGGTCACTATATCACTTTAACCAGGGCAGGATTCTATTGCTTCCATTTCCATCACAATTCTAAATTTACAATATGAGACAGTGAAAAGATGGTTAATTTTAACATGTATTTTACGCAGAACCCCTTTATGCCATATTCTATCAAAATTTTAGTGTAAAACTGAGCTGCAAAGTACTGAAGTCGTTGAGCTTAGACATAAAGCTAGACATTCTAAATAATGTGGATCATGCAGTGTTTAAAACAGAAATTGCCGTAAAATTTGGAATTGCAAAGAGTATGTTATCAACGATTTTAAAAAATCGAGAAAAGAAAAATGAAGTTGCTTGCATGGCTAATCAGAATAAGTATATAATAATATGTATGTATATATAGTAAAAACGAGGATTTTTCAAATCATCTACTGCAGCGGTTCTTCAACTGTTGTCCGTATAACCCTGGGGGCCAGAGAGATCCTCCCAGTGTTCTATAAAGGTTGGGAAAAGTACTAAGACACGAGCATTTACTCTTTAATGCTAAGAATAAATTATGAAGGAATGAAAAATTCTTTCCTTAAATGGTGAAAATCAGTGATGAAACGCTAGAAATATGTATGACGCAACTTCCAGGCTTTAAACTGAGTTTCGAGTTAATTCTTGGGGGTCTGTGAGGGCGAGTGATCCCTGAAGGGGATCTGCAGTCCAGGAAAGTTAAAGAACCGGTGGTATACTGTATGTAATATAGATTTTAAAGGTACATACATACTTTTATTTTCGTTACAATATAAAATAATACCTAATAAAGCATACATAATATAAAATACATCTAATAAAGCATACATAATATAAAATACATCTAATAAAGTACACATAACATAAAATACACCTAATAAAATAGTATACAGGGTGGTTAGTGAAGTCCGTATATACGCCGATAACTGTCGAACGGAGAGAGTTATATGTATGTGAGGTATAGGTATGGTAAAGTGACTATGCGTTATAAGACGAGACTGCGTGCAGCGCCCCTAGTGGAAAAATTCAGAACGTAGAGCTGCTATCTCGAAAACTATTCAAGAAACGGGAAAAAAGTCAATTACAAAATTGTTAAACACCGGGTAGTTCAAATGAAACGATTTTTTTCCACCACCTTAATAGGGCAAAAATCGTGATTTAGGAAGTTTAATGGGTACAGGACGCCCCTACGTGACAGCTTTCCCTTCGTACAGCTATGCATAGAAGGGAAGCTTCAGGTAGGGGCGATACTTTCATTGCATACACAATCTCGTACTAAGCGCATGATATGCAAATGTGTACGCTGCAATAATATACCATATTATATCGTATTTTGCGTAATAATTTTGGAATTTTGACCAACAATGGCGTTGCTGGATACCTTTAAAACCTCTTAAATTACGATTTTTGCCCTATTAAGGTGGTGAAAAAAAGTCATTTCGTACTAACTAGCTGGTGCTTAACAACTTTGCAATTGACTTTTTTCCGTATCTTGAACAGTTTTCGAGATAGCAACTCTGAGTTCTGAATTTTTCAGCAAGGGGCGTTGCACGCAGTCTCATCTTGTAGTACATAGTTACTTTACTATACCTACACATCACGTTCATACATATAACTCTCTGTTCAACAGTTATCTGCGTGCATAAGGACTTTACTAACCACCCTTTATATATAATTATATATACAATAATGGTAAAATACGTATATCTTAACCAAAAGTAAAATAAATTACTTAGTAATAAGATCCCATTTTTTTTTCTTCGTTAACACAAACTACTGTTAACATGAAGACTTTTTGTCATCTTCAATTGTTATATTAACGAGGATTAACTGCATTGTACCTTTAGTGTTCATGAATATAGTAATGGTGGTGTATAATTATGAAAAGAAATTTTGTACATAATTCACAAACTTAGAAACAGGAATATGTAATTTAATAATATGAAGTACTAAAAAATTTCACTATAAAAATACAGCATTTTAAAGAAAATTTAACCACACAAATCACTTAACTGTAAAAAATTCCACTGTAGCATCAATGTGCAGTTATATTGGGTTGACTTGTATGGTTTTTGACTGTATTTATAAAATTCTCATCTTTAAAAATATTTTGCAACTCACTAAAAATCGACACAGGGCTCATCAGTAGATCGCGATCCAGTTTGGGAACCTATTATTGGGCAGTTATTCTCCTAAATGTCAGTTTCTTAACAATGTCAAAAAAAAATGTAATTTGTTAATTTTGTCAAAAAAAATGTAAATTTTGACAACAAAAATTTATTATGAAATAAATTTACTACAAAAATAGACGAAATAGTTTATTTGCCAAATAAAAACATTTACATTAATACAATTAACCAATTTTAGGGTTTAAAATCAGGAAAGAACGAATTGTACATACAGAACCAGAATAACAACGAACCCGACAAACAATACTAGCAAAGTTATTAACAGCGATGGTTAAGGTTAATGCCTTTATCCAAAAGTACTTCAAAAGTCAAATTTACAATTTACATTTTAATAAATTTTAGTAAATAATATACAGTAACCCTAAGATGTACTGATTTGATATAAATACTCTTTCCAAAAACTTCAAAAGAAAAAGATTTTTAATAACTGTCTGAATGTTCCATAAAACGGCTTTGCTGCTATTTACAGTTGAATGATTTGCTTTCAAAAAAGACTTGGGATTTTTATGTGTCTACTTCATGAGAGAACAATCTTGCATTTAATCGATCTGCTTTCTAAAATCTTGGATTTTATCAGTCTGCTTTGTGAAATCTTAGGTTTTATTTGTGAGTTTGCAGTTGTGTTCTTTAAACTATTTGTCCATGTGGCCAGCCACATTCACTCTTTAAACATCTCATGAATAAATGCTTAAGCATGGAATACTCAAGTTTATGTTTTGTCAAAAGTTTGTTTTTTTAAATCGCAAGTGCCTAGAATTTAAATTATTGATATGCCCGATTAGTGATTCCTTGTCTAAGTTGCCGCCTTTCAGTCTGAAAAAAAAAAGAAAAAAAGTTTAGTAATTCAATCATTGCATACAAAATGATTATTAATTTATTATTATTTTGCAGTGACTATGATCAATACGATATCATAACAAGACAGTTCACTCATCTTATCAAATTATAATTATTAATTCATGATCATTAACTTGTGATCACTCGTTAATTGTTGCTAATTTGTAATCAACCAAACATTAATTTACACACATTGATTTCTGTAATTAATTAGTGATCATCACTAATCATTTATTTTCAATTACTCAATTATATTTAATCACAAATTTCTAACATTTCACAAGTATTCATCTGCAAAAATTCAATCATTAACAGTTATAAAAATTTATTACTGTTGAAAATAAAACATATTTATTAATGCAGTGACAATATTTTTTAAAATATGTCAGAATAAAATTAGCAATAACACGGAACAATACAAATACAGTAGAACCTCCATATAACGAAATGGACGGTTCCATAAAAAAAATTTGTTATAGAAAATTCGCTATGTGGAAACGATGTATTCATGAAGCATGAGCAGGGCAATATGATACCACAATTTTACCCGTTTTTAACAAAATTACCCGTTTTTCAGTCAATTATTGATTCTCATAAATAACATTCAACCATTTAAAAATGTACGTTTTTAAATGTGAAATATATATGCATATAAACTATGAGTTGAACAATTTGTACCTTAAAATGAAAATGTATTTAATGCTTCTTTCATACATGTTCATGCTTTTGTAAAAAAATCTTAATATCCTGCTGCACAACAAATGGTGACGTTGATTCATCATAAAATTGTTTGCACTCCTATTGGGAATTTGCAAATTCTGGATTTCTCGTAATCAAACAAGCAAAAAAGGGCAACAAGTACTACTATTCAAACAATACAGTGTATTCAAGGACAATTAGGGCCTGCTTCTAGTCTAACAGCTTTGCACTGTATGGGGCAACCAGACACAGGTGTTTGTGCTTAGGAAAACTCTTTATTAGGGATTTTAAGGTCCCTTAGACATGCCTCATTGTGTTTGTTTGCCACTTACCTTAAAATCGTATTGCATTCTCACGGCATTAGGAAATTTGATGTCGCTGAGTGTAACCACTCGATTTTCTGTTTTAGTCGTTAAAAAATTCGTTATATGAAAACACTTTCATGTGTAATGACCATGGGGATTTACCAAAACTTCGCTATATAGAGAATTTCGCTATATGGAAGTACATTACATGAAGGTTCTACTGTATATACCACTTTTTAATAATATTATTTAATAATTATAACAATCATTCTACATCTGTGACTTTACCATTTCTGTTCCATCAGTCATTCGTACACTTGCAGGTGAAAAGTCTTGGGAATATCTCTGCTTCCTTAGCCTACACATAATATGAAAAGGACTACCATTATATCATATTCATCAAAGATATTAGTACCAGTCATATAATTATCCAATTAATATTTTATATTGACTTTATGTCTGTCATGAGTATCTCAAATACATATACATTTCATGCCCCAAGTTAGCACTTTGAGTTGTCTTGAACGGACCGAATAGTTTAACATGACCCACAAATAACATTAAACTTACACAAGGCCATTCTTAACTGGGAGTCTAACCAATCACAAGTTAGTTCATCTAAACTAGTGGTTCTCAACTTAGCCGCGGACCACTTTTCCACTTCAATTGTACCCGCGGACCACTTTGAAAAATTCTTACGAATTGACTGGCAGACCTAAATGAAAAAGTTGGCTTTTTTTTTGGGGATGCCTGTACATTGTTCTTGGGAAAAAAAAATCTAATTATAACGAAATCGAACCTCTGAAGTCAAACTTAAGACGAATTACTTTTAATACGAACCGTTTTCTGAAGTTCCATCAGATTGTAAAATACTACAAATATACCATCAATTTCATTTTTATAATTAATTTTAATACTTAGTAATAATTTGTATGTTTTTTTTCCAATTATTTTTTTTTTTTATTTAAATAATGACCCATCTTGCGGACCACCAGCTGGGAACCGCTGATCTAAATAAAACCGCGACCATAACTACAAAAAAGCCGCATTTTGAGGCACATGTTTTTATGTCACAGGGACAGCAAAGGTCATGCTGCACCAGGACTCACAATTTCCTGAGGGAATCACATTCCTGACTACGTTGGGATGGCATGCATCCTACGGTACCAACGGGAATCGAACCCAGGTAAATGGTACTATTAACGAATGTACCATCACTACGATGCCACAGAGACATGGTTCTATGTTTTTCCGAGGAATCCTAACTAGGGTTCCTAATAGGTAACCTAAATAGGGACCCAATGTGGATCCACCAGACTCACTTCGACTGACCGCCATAAAAGGGGCGTAGGTAGTTGTTTCAGGTCCGGGCCCCATCACGAAATAGGTCCTTACCAGCGTGGTACCTCAGACTTCATCCATGCCCCCCCAGGCTACAGCACCTGCTGCCCTCTCCCCATGTCGGCTCTGATCCTAACATGTTAAAGCCCAACTCCAAGGTAACAGTGAGTAGTCAGTTGGTAAGCAATTTTTTTTCACCATAAAAAGTCAAATTAACGTCAATACAGCAGTGGCGAAAATTTCGCCACTGCTGTATTTTCTGAAGTTGCTGCAATATTATAATCAACCCTAACACCATATCAATATGTGACTTTTTCAAAATAAGAATGGGAAAATTAATTTTATACAATAAGTGTGGAAACCTTTATAAAATAAATACATCTGCATTATCCATCATCCACTGATCACCTTCCCGTGTTGAACTTCTTTTTTATATTGTACATCTATTATGGTAATATGCATATTCGTTCTCCATCAACTCTGAGTGGATTTGATTTGTTCGTTTCTAGGGCACAAGCCCAAATTTGATGTGTCTGTTTCTAAGGCACAAGCCCACAAAGATCATACTGCACAGGGATGCACAATTTTCTGAAGAATGCAAATGTCTGCCGTAAAGGTAACCAAAACCCTAATTGCAGTGAGTAAAAAAACGGCATGCGTTTTACAATACCACTGATAGTCAAAGACAGGCTAATGGCATAACAGACGAATGTATCATTGCCATGTTAATTTTCATGATAATTTATAAATGGTTTTCGACTAAAAAATTAAAAATCACTTGAAAGCAATGGTTACTAAAATTCGACACCAAAATCTGACTGAATTTTTTCCATTTATTTCCAAACTAAAGTATGTTCGCGGAAAGAAAAGAATATTGCCAACCTGTACACTTTACGTACTTTCTGAAGGCGATGAAGAAAACGATAACCGCCACACCAAGTAGCGTTCCCAAAACAGCCGAAACCACCACAGTACTTTTACGGGCAGCTACAGTGAAAATAGGGAATAAGATCATGAGTTAAAGCAAGCATTAAAAATATGCAGTCTCACGTAAGTGCTGCTTCGATTATTATGCACATACTCTAAATATATATTATTTTCGTACTATTAATATTGACGAATGTCTATTAATGTCTTATATTTATTAGACAGTTTTGCGACAAAACAAAAGAAAGTATTAAATCATGCACAGTAGGCTCATGTTTTTACAAATTATTGCACTGATCTAAAAAATATTTCGCAGAACTAATATATATATATATATTAATACGCAGAATAATAATAATATGAATGGTGATGGGAAAATTTCTTGCAAAAGTATAAACGTTGTATGCTTAATTTTTACCAAAACCACATTGTTCACAATGCAGAACAGAATCAAAAGATATGGCACTAACTTATTTTTTTTCAAAAAATAGATTTATTTGATTGTTATGGGCCACACTTTATATATATATATATAGCATGTCCCAAAAGTTTATGCCCACCAATTTTTTGGAATATCAGATGAAGTATGCAGAGAAACGAATTCAAAGTATTTTATGCATACAGCATATCAAAAGACATATATGTTGAATATCTAAATATCATTTAACACTCACACATATTTTGTGGAAAAATGAAATTAAAAAAGCGCTGTCCCAAAAGTATATGGACATCATGTTAAAACATTCTAATGCGCTAAATTTCAAAATTTGCGTATTACTCTGGTTGCTTTATGACGCAATCATGTTTGTATGTAATTTCGTAGCAAATGTCTTTACTTTTGTTAGTTGAAAAAAAATGCCACGAAGTTTACGTTTTACTTAAGCAAAGGTGACTAAAAAATGGCGTTTAAAAGCCCACGGATTGAAAATTTGTGATATTGTTAAACAAATATAACGAAGTAGACCGGTATCTACCTAGTTTTATCAAAAAATGACAATGTGATAGCAAAAAAATGGTGTGAACAACCGAAAAAGACGTGACCGACAAAACAGACAAATTTTAAAATCAGCTTCTACTTGAAAAAAAAAGTCTGTATGTTAAATAACACAGGATTTAGCTACTGCTGTGCCAAAACCTATTGTTCATTGACGTTTACGGGCAAGTAGAATTCATATTGATCGTAAAACGCGTCGCTCTCCATTGCTAAAACCACATTACAGAGGTGCGTTTGCTTTGAAGAAACATATGCATTGAACCGACGACGAATGGTTATGCGTTATTTAGTGATGAAAAAAATGTAATCTAGATAGCCCAGATGGTTGGGCTTATTATTGGTAAGACAAACGATGAGCATCTCGCACATTTTTCAGCCACCAACAAGGAGCATTTTTAATGGTGTGTGCAGCACTCTGTTTTAATGGTACCACTGATATCTTATGTGCAAGGTCAATGGTGTTCCAATGAGTATCAAGAAGCACTTCAAAGTGATTTACTGCTTTTCAGAAAAATATTGGGTGGTGAACAATGGGTGTTCGAATAGGACAACACTTCTATTCATGTCTCTAAATCAACAAATGAGTGGTTTGTGAAAAATAATGTTACAGTTATGGAGTGGCCAGCTCTCAGCCCTGATCTCAATCCCATAGAAAACCTCTGGGGATATAAGGAGATGATGTATATGCCAACAGTTGTCAACTTTGCACAGTGGAGGAGTTAAGACAGTAAATAGAATGAAGTTGGTCCTCTTTGAAGCCAGAATTTCTTCAAAAACCCGTTAAAAGTAAGCCTGATCGAATCTGTAAAACTATTCAAAATAACGGATACAAAATATGAACAGAAAAGGACAAAATGTAAAATGTCTATATACTTTTGGGACAGCATTTTTTTTTCTTTTTTTTTAATTTCATTTTTCCACAAAATATTTATGAGTGTTAAATGATATTTGGATATTGCATCATATATGTTTTTTGATTTGCTGTATGCATAAAATAGTTTGCATTCGTTTCTCTCTGTGTTTCACCTAATATTTTAAAAAAAATGGTTATCCATAAACTTAAGGGACACACTATATACATATACAGTATCATGGAAATTTATTATAAGTAGGCAGTTCATGTAATTATTTCATCACAATGGCTCATATCATTACTCAATACTAAATTTGCCCTTACTTTTATTAATTACTGCACTTGTTATTATTTACTGCATTTATTTTATTATTTTGCTGCAGAAAAACAATTTGTTTGGTGCAGTATAGCCCAGATGCTCTTGTGCCATAAAAAATCCAAAGGAACGAACTTTTATTGAGAAAGCATGCTTATATACTAATTTATCACTTAATAAATTTCAATGGAATTTATAAATTTGGACAACAATTTTAACAAACACAATTTTATTCAAAATGAACACTTGAAAACAATTTTGTTCAAAATGATTACTTGAAGACGATTTTATTCAAAATCATTACTTGAAGACGATTTTTTTTTCATGATTAATGTCATAATAGGTTGTACAGAAAACGAATTACCATAATAAACAATATTGTTGCAGTTGGGAGTTTATCTGTGACAATATTGTGTACATTACCGCAAGGTGACTACCCAAATTTTGTTTCCAACGTCCGACTTTTCTAGGTTTTACTGACCAGTTAAACAAATTTTTCAGGCGTAGCGTCTTTGCAAACTTAGATATACAGAACATTTTTTCAATCAATAAAGTTGCTGAACTACAATAAATAAGAATCGATTTAAACTATCATTGATTTTTAGACTTTCTAAATTTGAATCATAATTGTGAAGTTCTCTATTTACCCTGCATATTTTAATATTTCATGCCTCATTTTAACCCCTTACCTTACGATTTAATTTCCAATAGAGAGTGCCATAAACATGCATGCCTTTTATAATTTCTCTTAAAAAGTAAGTCTGCAGTTCCAAATGCGGTAAAGAAAACTGAGTGAATGTCACGTGTAGCCCGATCAGCTCCACATGTCTCTGAGACGTTTTATTTACATTTGGCACAGCCACCCCACCACGTCTCTGATACGACATTGTAAGTTAAATGGTTAATGGTTCAGCCATCAATAGAAGCCAGATACAAAAAATAGAAACTGTATAAGCTTAACTTGCATTAGCAAATGAAAATTCAATTACGTTGTTACTTAAAAGCAGTTTTGTATATCTTACCCTTGTAATGTAAATCTTCTTTGTTACAGAAGGAACCTCCATAACCCTCATTACAGCTGTAAACAAAAATATTTATGTTACAATTCTGCATCTATATGGTATCTCAAAAACTGATTCAAAACAGACATATAAAAAATTAAATATAACAAAGATATATCGAAGTACAAAAATAATAAAGATTCATCGAAGCTATATCAATGGCCAAACAAAGGTATACCAGTGATTTATACAATAAAGATACATAAAAAGTTATATAATAAAGCTCGGGTTCAAGAAATACAACAAAATGTACGCTATTGAAAACACAAAGTCAGTTAAAAAGCAGAAACATGGTGCGGATATATATCTGAAAAAGAGAAAGCCTGTGTTCCTAGAAATCCAAGGTTCGTGTGAATTTTATGGCGCAAGGACAGCAAGGACCATGTCGCGCCAGGACTAACAGTTTTCTGAGGCATTTGAACGTCTTAAGGCCTAGGGAACCATCCTCTGGACTACAATGAATAGTTAGAAGGGAGGTGGGTACTTTTGTGCATTTGGGAGTCGAACCCAGGTTAACCACATGGTAGATGAACACATTATCAATTGCCGCAATTAAAAGAATTCCAGTGTTCAGAACTTTTAAGGTGTGCACCAATGTCTACTCATGCTGTCCATAAAATGATGGCTAAATTTGAAGCAATGGGATAGCTTGGAATTCTATCAGGTAGGGGTCAAAAGCTAGCAAACTCTTCTGGAGTAGAAGATGTAGCTCCGGCTTTTATGGATTTGGCAAATCAATCTCCATGCGTTAGTGCAAGTACACCAGCTGCTGTTTGTGCAGCGAACGTAACTTATTCCACTGAAAGGACAGTGCTGTGTCAGATATTGCGATATTATACGTACAAGGTAGAGTACGTGCAACAGTTACAGTATAGTGACTCAGAAAGTCGTCTCACATTCTGCACGTCAATTCTTAGCATAAATAGGATTTGATATCAATTGCCCATGGAAGATTATTTGGAGTGACAAAGTCCACTTTTGTTTAAATGGGCAAGGCAATACCTACAACTGGTGAATTTGGGTAAGAGAACACTCCCAAGTTTTACAAGAGATCTTCTTGCATTCGCCAAAAGTGACGGTTTGGTGTGGACTTGCCGCTAACTTTACCATTGGGCCGTATTTTTTGCAAAGATACACTAACTGGGCTTTGCACCTGTACCGTAACTGGACAGAGGTTCTGAGACATGCCGAAGAATTATATCATACCATAGCTTCAATAGACTGGGTATCTATAGGAAATCATTTCATACAAGATGGTGCTCCACCTCGCATCAGCCACAATGTTCGAAACTTGTTAAAGCAGCATTTTATGGACGAACAAGTTATTAGCCGTTTTTTTAAAACAACATGCCCCTCCAATCATCTGTCCTTATCTCATGGAAATTTTTTTTTTTGAAGGACTTGATGTATCAAGAAAGATATCAAACTGTCATAAATGAAAGATAGGGCGGATAATTTATACTTATTAGCCACAAAATCAACTTGGCACAATATAAATTTATAATAAATTAAAAATACTATTTCCATATAAATTATTCTTTTTCAAAGTAGTTTCTTTGTTAGAAGTGTTCCACACCAAGGCCTCTTCGTTTCCCACGCCTCGTCTGCGTCTTTCCAATTAAGTTTTATTGCCTTGTACTACCTCAGGGGAAGAACACCGTACTTCACGGTTACTCAGCGATTTTTAACCAATCGCATACTGCCAACAACCTGATCGCACCCCCCACCCCCACCAAAAAAATATAACTGTTCTCAAGCTTTCGAGACAGTTCTGCTTTCAGGCTCCCACGACTCAGACGTTTTCCTGTCCGCTGCTAATCGTCGCAAGTTCTCATCTACCTGTAATCGCTGCTATAGTATGAAGTTATCCTGTGCCAATAAAGATTTTTAATGTTGTATTTGGTTTCATCCTAATCTATCGATTAACCATTTACAGCACATCTTCTACGATTACGTCGAACGAGATCTACGATTACGTCGAACGAGATCTACGATTACGTCGAACGAGATCTACGATTATGTGAATCACCTGTGGCGAATAGTTTATCAGAATCGATAATAGGTTATCCTTACCAGTGATCATCGCCATCTTTACTGGTAATCGATAACCTCAATAGTATTAGACGTCTTGTTCAGAAGATATATTGCGTTCTGCTGTAGAAAATATAGTTTTCAAAGTGGAACCTGTTTTTCACAACAATAGAGATCATGCTGAATATTTGAACACTCTAAGTGATGTGTATTTCTATGGTGCCACCTAATGGCAATTATGGTAGATAGCTGAATGATAGATAACATATTGTGATGGAAGGACATATAATGGATTGTAAATGAATAATGGATAGTAGAGACCATGCACGGTATAATCTCAGCATGGGTGTCCAATTGGGCTAAGGAAAGATTATGCGCGCATAAAAAGAGAACATGTAATGCTCCAAGATCCAAAACTACATGCCATGCTAAATTAAGAGTGTGAAGAATAGAGTGATAAACTACAATGTTTATGTAACAAATCCTGCAATAGACGTTGACAGTTCAGTGATCATGGCTGTTTATTTACAATGTAGGAATTTGCTGTAGACATGCATTCTAGGAAATTTGGAACCAAGTGCCTACTGCTTCTTCTACTGATCCGTAGTCTAGGGATTGATTACATGGGCTACAGGTGGTGAATCCATAAGAAAACTATAGGCCCTTGCTCAGTGCCATCTTAGATGTTCTTGCACTACAAAACATGCACAAATAGCTAAATACATGCACCACCAAAATGCATGAATAACTAAATATGTGCATCACAAAACACGCACAAATAACTAAATATATGCACCACAAAATATGCACAAATAGCTAAATATATGCACCACAAAACATGCACAAATAACTAAACACTTTCACCGCAAAACATGCACAAATAACTAAATATGTGCACCACAAAACATGCGCAACTAAATATACATCCACAATAAAACATGCAGACATAACTAAATATATGCACCACAAAACATGCACAAATAACTAAATAAATGAACCACGAAACATGCACAAATAACTAAATATATAATCACCACAAAACATGCACAAATAACTAAATATATCCTTAGCAGCCCTTGCGCCACGAAGCACAAAGAAATGACTGAATATACTGAGTTGCATACTAGAAGAATTAGACATGAAAAAAAGACGATATACAGAGAGAAGCATATTAAAATATATCTACCTGCAGTCCTTTTGTAAATCATCTGTTACTGTGCAAGTTCCATAGCCACAAGCACCTTTGTGGCAAATTTCTGGAAAAGAATTAAAAATGAAAGAACGTCAAAATTCTGTGAAACACATATCCGTCACCATTAAATGCTGAGTATTTGTGTTACCTATGCAACCAGCTTTAGGATCTAATTCTTTGCCTTTTGGTTTCACGAACTTCTCTTCACACTTGCAATTGTAACTTCCTACTGTATTATCACACTTAGTATTGTTGACACATTGGTGGCTACCAATCTTACACTCGTCGATGTCTGTAAATCCATAGACGTGTTAGCAAATTGCAACAAAGTCTGCACTGACACTATGAATGAGTTCAAAAGTTGGACTGTATCATCCATACATTATTTGTATATTTATTCCGTTATTAGTAACTACATAGAACTAAACACTCAGAACACCTTATAATGCTTATGAACTACATTTGCTAAATTCAAAGACTACATCATTTAAATAATACAAAAGAATTGACAATTTTTTTAAAAAAGAAATGCAAAATTTTGCACAATTCAGAAAGTAAAAGGCATACATACGTACCTACACAAGTAGTCATAATGAAATTACCCACAGCTTTCGTCCGTAAGCGGTCAAATCCATCTGGACAGTCACATTTGAAACCATTACCACCGTCTAGTTTTGTGCATTCGGCATATACACCACAAAATTTAGATCGAACTTCATCACTGCATGGGTCAGTCTTTCCAATGGACACTGCAGTGAAAATCAATGGCATTAAATTTTTATTCACTATTTTGAAAATCGTTCTTATTTGAGGTGTGCCCATGACTTTTGGTATTATGGTTTGTATTTTTAGAATTTAGTATATATATATATATATATATGGCCTGCAAAAGGGTTGCTGGTATCTAACTGGAAGGAGACCCACACGCTGAACGTATGTGACGATGTGTGGAACCGGCCAGGCCAGTAACCTAGTGTCCTACCCCGCCTTCAAGTGGTGCAGGCTGAGCTTTCTATTTATGTGGCAAATTAATATTTGCTGCACGGATAGAAAGGCGGAAGGGGAGGGCTAATTCACCAACCCGTCTAGCCAGCGTGGTGAAATTATGGCTAATTCCTCCATTATGTTGACACACCAGAAACCATGGCCCCTAGTCTCCAGGTGCTGGAGTGCTCCTGATCAAGGCAGCGGTCAGTGTGGCATGAAAGCAGGGGGTGCTAAGAATCACTGGAATGGCCCAGGCTGCCGTTTGTTATTGACCTTGGCTACGTTTAATGGACGATCCCTTGCTTCTGAAGCAAAACTTCAGGAATTGGAAGAGGAACTAGACAAGATCAAATGGGACATTGTAGGACTCAGTGAAGTTAGAAGAAAAGGTGAAGAGTTGGTGGAACTTAAAAGTGGACATTTGTTTTATTATAGAGGAACGGAAACTGGAAGAACAAGTGGTGTTGGCTTCTTAATCAACAAAAGAATTAAAGACTGTCTTCTGGAAGTTGAAAGTACATCAGATCGAGCAGCGAGGCTCGTTGTTCAACTAACCCAGCGATACCAACTTCAGATAGTACAGGTATATGCACCAACATCAAGCCATACCGACGAAGAGGTTGAAGAATTTTATGAAGAAATCAAAGAGTTACACACCAAAGGGAAACAACATATCAAGCTCATCATGGGGGATTTCAATGCAAGAATTGGACAACAGGAACAAGGAGAGACATCGGTTGGTAAATACGGATATGGGGAAAGGAATGAACGTGGCGATCAACTCATCGAATTTGCAGAAGCTGAAAACCTTAGCATCATGAATTCATTTTTTAAGAAGAAACCGCAAAGAAAATGGACATGGAAACACCCAAATGGGGGAACTAGTGAAATTGACTATATCCTGGCAAACAAGAAATCAATTATTGAAGATTGCAGCGTACTGAACAGATTTAATACTGGAAGTGATCATCGAATGGTGAGATGTAAAATGCACTTAAATACTAAATTAGAACGACAGAAGCTCATTAGGAAACAAGTAAGTAAGAGGGTGGATTTAAAGAAATTAAAAGAAAATACCGAGGCATTCAAGTTGGAATTAAAAAATCGCTTTTCTGCACTGGAAGGACTTATTGAAGAAATTGATATCTCAGAAGCAAATGAAAACATTGTTAAGACAATAGTTGAAACTGCTGGGGAAATTGGTGGTGTAACCTGTAAAAAGCACAATAGCAAATTATCTGAGAAGACGAAACAGCTCATGAAAAGGCGAAGAGATATGAAGGTGGACAATCAAAATACCAGTTGCAGGATTGAGTATGTAGAACTTTGTAAAACTCTGCGCAAAAACATGAAAGAAGACATAAGAAAATTCAACTGTGAGCTAGTAAGGAAAGCCATTGAAAATAACAAGAGCCTTAGGGTTGTTAAAGGAAGTTTATCTGTTGGGAAGAAACACATCATTGCATTAAAAGGAGAGGATGGCACCGTAACAAGAAATAGGGAAGAAATACTTAGAAGAGTTGAAGAATTCTACAAAAAACTATATGAAAGTAACAGTGGATTAAACGAAGACACTGAAATAGTCGAAGGAACAGCTCCTAAAATCTTAAAAGAAGAAGTTTCATTTGCAATAAAAAGTATGAAGAAAGGAAGAGCCCCTGGCGATGATGGTATTACATTAGATATCCTAAAAGAAGCTGGAGAATATGTAGAAGACATACTTGCAAAATTCTTTACCAAATGTCTTAACAGCGGTAACATACCAAACCAATGGGATTCTGCAACAGTAATTCTTTTGCATAAAAAAGGTGATAAAGAGGATTTGAAAAATTACCGACCAATTAGCTTGTTACCTGCTATTTATAAAATCTTCACAAAAGTGCTAACACATCGCCTGCAGAAAAAATTAGATGCAGCTCAACCAAGAGAACAAGCTGGATTTCGAAGTGGATTCAGTACAGTGGACCATATTCAAGTATTAAGAGAATTAATTGAAAGAACACATGAATATGAACTTCCATTGTGTGTTGCATTTATTGACTATGAGAAGGCCTTTGACTCTATTAAAACATCAGCAGTCATCAACTCTTTAAGATCAACAGACATTGAGGATGTGTACATTGACATGGTGAAACGTGTGTATAAAAATGCAAGTGCAAAATTTCGGTTACATAAAGATACCAAAACTATCAAAATTGGTAAAGGTGTGAGGCAGGGAGATACCATTTCTCCAAAACTTTTTACTTCAGCTTTACAGATGATTTTTCAGCTGATAAATTGGAATAACAAGGGAATAAAAATAAATGGTGAATATTTAAATCATCTGCGGTTTGCTGATGACATTGTTATTTTTTCAACGAACCCATCAGAACTCCAAGACATGGTACAGGAGCTCTCAACTAGAAGTAAAGAAGTTGGACTCAAGATGAACCTACAAAAAACTAAGATCATGTTCAATAATTTTGTAGAGGAAACAAAAATACAAGTTGACAACATTGAGCTAGAAATTGCTGATTCATATATTTACCTTGGCCAGCTGATTTCAATGGATGGCAACATTATGAAAGAACTCAACAGACGTATTAAACTTGGCTGGAGTGCATTTGGAAGAAACAGTTTTATCCTGAAGGGGAAATTGCCTTTGTGTCTAAAAAGAAAGGTCTTCAACCAGTGTGTATTGCCAGTCCTCTCTTATGGATCAGAGACATGGAGTCTAACAGTTGGAGCAATACGAAAGTTACAGACAACGCAAAGGAGCATGGAGAGGTGCATGCTTGGAATAACTAGGAGAGATCGAAAAAGAAACACTTGGGTGAGAGAGCAAACTAGAGTAGAGGACATCATTGTTAAAGTAAAAGGGCTGAAATGGCGATGGGCTGGGCATATTGCAAGAAGAACTGATCAACGATGGACAACAGAAATTCTGAACTGGATTCCAAGAGACCACCGAAGACCTAGAAAACGTCCTCAAACTAGATGGGTGGATGAAATAAGAAAACAGGTTGGGGTGACGTGGAAACGAATGGCCCAGGATAGACTTGTGTGGAAAGCATTTGGAGAGACCTTCATCCAGCAGTGGATAGATAATGGTTGAATATGATGATGATGATGATGATATATATATATA
>QLNU02003137.1:20000-23133 GCA_006491805.2 Dysdera silvatica | reverse complement strand
AAACAAACGCGCCCGCAACGAGGACAACGGCGAAAAACCGAGCCCAACGCAGGCATGCCGAGAAGACATTGGAACTTGGCGAGAGGGAACGAACTGCCTACGAGCAGCCGGTCGCCGAACGCGCGAAAAACGCCACGTACCTCAAGCCGGCGGCGCCAAACGAACAGCGAACGCCGTCGAGAAAGCACGCGCGCTCTCCACTCGACAACCTTCCCCCTACACATATAGTGACGACATTGCACCCGATGAAAAGGAGCCGTTTTTACGCCTTTCCGCTGACGCGCGCCGACCCGCCCTGGCACGGAAGAGCGCGGGGAAACTGGTTCCGCTACGTCCAGGGTTGCCTTAACAACGGGGCCAAACCCGGGAAGTGTGCGCGAAAATCGATGATGAGTGGGGGGAGGGGGTAACTCGCTTCTTTTTCAAAGTCCGGTTTATTCCCTCTCCGCGGTTTACGGGTTCGTTCGTTTCGATGACGCGGCACTTTCTCTTCCGCGACACGGCATGTTTGAAAAGGGACGCGTCAAGGACCAACTTTGCATTGTCGCGGTTTTCGCATACATGCGCCTTACATATATCCAACACACTTTTATTACTGTAAAACCCGAATGTCAAAGATAATGACCCTCCCAAAAAAAGAACCAACAAACCGTTATTCATTCATTGAATGTCACGAAGGTCGCGTTCAAGGTCATACAGTGAGCAGTGCGATCTTTTACGAGATCTCTGCGGAGTAAGCGTTCATTGAATGTCACGAAGGTCATGATCAAGGCTCAAAGGTCATGTTCAAGGTCATACAGTGAGCAGTGCGATCTTTTACGAGATCTCTGCTGAGTAAGCGTTCATTGAATGTCACGAAGGTCATGATCAAGGCTCAAAGGTCATGTTCGTCATACAGCGGAGCAGCGGATCTTTTTTACGAGAGATCTCTGCTGAGTGTTGCTCCTTTTATTGCACGGGGGAACCTGATTAGCGGCGCACTTGGCAAGGCGTTACCACACTGCGCCACCGCAGGCAAATTAATAATATTCGCTATCACATATGTTTCTGCATTCCATACTTCAGTGCTTTTTTCAATTTTTAAATGTAAAACATAAAAAGTACTACGTATTTACTTGCGGCTATAAATAGGATTTAATAGAAATTTATTTAGTTTTAGAAAACAAAAAGTTTAATAACTCTTATTATCAATACCGCAGGCTACAAGGATTATGAAAATAAATCTTTAATGAGGAATATCGGTGATAGGGATCGACTATTCAAGGTCCCTTGAAGGTCTTTATGAACGATTTTCACCGTACGCGATTACGGCTGTACTATTTTACGAAAACTGCTGTAATATGCAATAATACATCCCCTTTTTTAACCATCCCCCTTCTTTTTTCCCTAACAACACATGTAACTTCATAAATATACACTTCTCGCCAACTCCGTTCGACGTGCAGCAAAAAAGACCACCTTCCAAATGACCGGTTCACCCACCCAGTCTTTTTCATAATTATTCCCCATCCCCCCAGTAAAACATCCTTTCATAACGCTATTAATAAAAAACGAACTCCGTCGTACTCAGGATACATTCCATACTCCAGTGCTTTTTACAATTTTTAAATTTAAAACATAAAAGTATTGGCTGCATTTACTTGCGGCTATAATACAGGATTTAATAGGAACGAAAAATAAACTCATTGTAATTAAAGACGTTTTTATTAAGATTTTGAAACCCAAAAATTTAATAAATCTTCTTATCAATAACGTAGGATAACGAACCTCAAAAAAAAAAACAAGCAAACAAATCGTTATTCATTCCTGGAATGTCACGAAGGTCATGATCAAGGTTCAAAGGTCAGGTTCAAGGTCATACAATGAGCAGTGCGATCTTTTACGAGATCTCTGCGGAGTAAGCGTTCATTGAATGTCAAGAAGGTCATGTTCAAGGTCATACAATGAGCAGTGCGATCTCTTACGAGATCTCTGCTGAGTAAGCGTTCTTTATTGCACGGGGGAACCCGGATTAGCGGCGCACTTGGAGAAGGCGTTACCACACTGCAGGGCAATAAACATTATTCAATGGATATGTTTTCTGCATTCCGTACTTTTTACAATTTTTAAATTTAAAACATAGAAAGTACTACGAAATTACTTGCGGCTATAAAAATGATAACGAAACTCATTGTAATTAAAGAAATTTTCATTTAGACTTTGAAACCAAAATCTTTAATACATCTTATTATCAATACCGTAGGCTACAAGGATTTTAAAAATGAATCTTTTATAAGGACCGACTATTCTCGGTCCCTTGAAGGTCTTTATGACCGATTTTCACCGTACGCGATTACGGCTGTACTATTTTACGAAAACTGCTGTAATATGCAATAATACATCCCCTTTTTTAACCATCCCCCTTCTTTTTTCCCTAACTACACATGTAACTTCATAAATATACACTTCTCGCCAACTCCGTTCGACGTGCTGCAAAAAAGACCACCTTCCAAATGACCGGTTCACCCACCCAGTCTTTTTCATAATTATTCCCCATCCCCCCCGTAAAACATCCTTTCATAACGCTATTTATAAAAAACGAACTCCGTCGTACTCAGGATACATCAACGTATCTATTAAAAAGCTTCTCAGCCACCTTCCACGAGATTTTTCGATTGAAAAAACAAACTTTGCTGCCTCGCCACTCCCAAGCAAGAACACGTATCTCCTTCAACATGGACAGATGACGTTTTCGTTTCTCGTTCTATCTATAAACGTTGTACGCAAGCGATTCTTCCTTTTACACCCTTCTCCCTAATTTTCCACACCTCCTACAAAAAACAGAACTTGATTTCAGCCACTCCTTCAAAAGTTAGGACCGTTTCGGGCTTCCCAAATTTCCACATATTTAATGAGCTGTTTTAACATGCATCTATCGCGTTTCCGTTTCTCATTCCGTCTCAACACCTCATACAGATGCCATTCTTTTTTTATACGCTTCTTCCTACTTTTCTACGCCACGGACAAAGAACAGAATTCTATTTCATCCACTCAATCAAAAGTTAGGACCGTTTGGGTCTTTCTAATTTTGCGCATAATTAATGAGCTCGTCCGTGTCGCCGTCGAAAGCTACCAATATTCGAACCTCCCCCAT
>QLNU02003137.1:10000-15000 GCA_006491805.2 Dysdera silvatica | reverse complement strand
CTAAACGCCACATTTTCAAACGTCCGGAACGAACGTGAAATTGGCGCTGGACTATTCCTGTTCGCCTGCCGTTACTAAGGGAATCCCTGCTGCTTTTTCCTCCGCTTATTTATATATGCTTAATTCAGCGGGTCGTCTCGTCTGATCTGAGGTCGACAAATGAGAAAGAACGAAGAATCTCCCGTTACGGCATCTCGAACGATGAGCCGTGGTCGTAGAAAGAACGGTTCTTACTCGCCTTTCCCACGGCCACGTCGAGAACGACGCCGAAGGAGGTCTTCCCTGTCAACATCGAACCAAGACTCGAGCCGACGGAGTGTAACGTATTACCACCTCCGAAGCGGCCACGTGAGGTTTTCCATCCACGTACCCCTTCCGAAACTTCGATCGGAAGGAAGTTAGGCAGGAAAGTTCACCTCTCGGTATGTCGCATCCGACCCTCAGACAGGCGAGGCCCCGGGCGAGACCCGAGGCCGCAATGCGCGTTCGAAAAATCAGTGCTCAATGTGTCCTGCAATTCACACCAAGTCTCGCAGCTGGCTGCGTTCTTCATCGACCCGTGAGCCGAGTGATCCACTGCTCAGAGTTGTCAGTCATTTTTCTTTTTCAATTCGATTCGAAACGGCCCGTGCGCACGCGTAGGGCACTCAGTCAAGACAATGGCGAATTTCTCGGTGAGGAGAAAAAGGGGGCACGGAAAAAGGCTACAAATCGAGTTTTAGATCTCCGGACAGAGCCGGCCGCACCGTTCGACGGCGGTGACGGCCTGGAGCTCCGCGCTGCTCCTCGGAAACTCTGCCCGACGATCGATATGTATGCATGCATGGCGCACGTGGGGGAGGGCGGCGCACGTCTCGATCGGTTCGACGCGAACGCTCTTCGAACCTAGCGGCCGGCCGAAGCCAGCCACCTCCCCCGCCGCGTTTCGACGGGACGGCGGGGAAACCAGGTACCCTCACGAGGCCTCCCCCGGCAGCCCCGGCGGTCGGTCAGTCGAAGAAAAGTACGGTAATGATCCTTCCGAAGGTTCACCTACGGAAACCTTGTTACGACTTTTACTTCCTCTAAATGATCAAGTTTGGTCATCTTTCCGGCACGTCGGCGCGGCCAATGGTCGCTACGAGCGCCAGTCCGAAGACCTCACTAAATCATTCAATCGGTAGTAGCGACGGGCGGTGTGTACAAAGGGCAGGGACGTAATCAACACGAGCTTATGACTCGTGCTTACTGGGAATTCCTCGTTCAAGGGGAAGAATTACAAGCCCCTATCCCTATCACGAAGGAGGTTTAACGGGTTACCCAGTCCTACCAGACAGGGAAAGCACACGCTGATTCCTTCAGTGTAGCGCGCGTGCGGCCCCGGACATCTAAGGGCATCACAGACCTGTTATTGCTCTGTCTCGTGCGGCTAAAAGCCGCCTGTCCCTCTAAGAAGAACGTCCGACATAAAGGATCGGAACGCCTATTTAGTAGGCTAGAGTCTCGTTCGTTATCGGAATTAACCAGACAAATCGCTCCACCAACTAAGAATGGCCATGCACCACCACCCACTGAATCAAGAAAGAGCTCTTAATCTGTCAATCCTTCCAGTGTCCGGGCCGGGTAAGTTTTCCCGTGTTGAGTCAAATTAAGCCGCAGGCTCCACTCCTGGTGGTGCCCTTCCGTCAATTCCTTTAAGTTTCAGCTTTGCAACCATACTTCCCCCGGAACCCAAACACTTTGGTTTCCCGGAAGCTGCCCGCCGAGTCATTTGAGGAACTCAGGCGGATCGCTGGTTGGCATCGTTTATGGTTAGAACTAGGGCGGTATCTGATCGCCTTCGAACCTCTAACTTTCGTTCTTGATTAATGAAAACATTCTTGGCAAATGCTTTCGCAGTAGTTCGTCTTGCGGTGGTCCAAGAATTTCACCTCTAGCACCGCAATACGAATGCCCCCGTCTGTCCCTCTTAATCATTACCTCGTGTTCCGAAAACCAACAAAATAGAACCGAGGTCCTATTCCATTATTCCATGCACCATTATTCAGGCGTCACGCCAGCTTTGAGCACTCTAATTTTTTCAAAGTAAACGTGTCGGTCACCCAAGACAACCGATGAAGATCATCTAGGGAAACCGACTGGTTGTTCAGGCCAGGCAGTAACCACTGTTAGGCGGACCGCCCGTCTGGAACTGAGATCCAACTACGAGCTTTTTAACCGCAACAACTTTAATATACGCTATTGGAGCTGGAATTACCGCGGCTGCTGGCACCAGACTCGCCCTCCAATAGATCCTCGTTAAAGGATTTAGAGTGTACTCATTCCAATTACGGGGTCTCAAAAGAGTCCCGCATTGTTATTTTTCGTCACTACCTCCCCGTGCCGGGAGTGGGTAATTTGCGCGCCTGCTGCCTTCCTTGGATGTGGTAGCCGTTTCTCAGGCTCCCTCTCCGGAATCGAACCCTGATTCCCTGTTACCCGTTACGACCATGGTAGGCGCATAACCTACCATCGACAGTTGATAAGGCAGACACTTGAAAGATGCGTCGCCGGGACGAGCCCATGCGATCAGCCCAAAGTTATACAGAGTCGCCACAAAGAACGGACACGAGGTCCGATTGGTCTTGGTCTAATAAAAGCGCTCGTCACCAGAGGGTCGGAGCTCCGCTGCATGTATTAGCTCTAGAATTACCACAGTTATCCAAGTAGTAAGGTACGATCTAAGGAACCATAACTGATTTAATGAGCCATTCGCGGTTTCGCCTTAGTGAGGCATGTACTTAGACATGCATGGCTTTCACCTTTGAGACAAGCATATGACTACTGGCAGGATCAACCAGGTAGCTTTCTTTCTTTCTACCGAGTATTTTCGCGTTCCCCGGGGAACGCCAAGCAAGACGTCTCCGGGAGTACCGCAATCGACGGCGGACTCCCTCGTAACGGCACTTGCATCGAACGAAATTTCCGACGTACTGCGGTTGCGGTTCGACATCACGACTTCTTTCACGCCGCACGGACGGAAAGCGAGTACGGGACCGTCGAGTTCACAATCTCAGCGTCGAGTCCAAAAGCAGGAATCCCTCCACGAAACAAACGCGCCCGCAACGAGGACAACGGCGAAAACCGAGCCCAACGCAGGCATGCCGAGAAGACAAGGGAACTTGGCGAGAGGGAACGAACTGCCTACGAGCAGCCGGTCGCCGAACGCGCGAAAAACGCCACGTACCTCAAGCCGGCGTCGCCAAACAGCGAACACCTTCGAGAAAGCACGCGCGCTTTTCACTCGACAACCCTCCCCCTACATATATAGTGACGACATTGCACCCGATGAAAAGGAGCCGTTTTTACGCCTTTCCGCTGACGCGCGCCAACCCGCCCTTGCGCGGAAGAGCGCGGGGAAACTGGTTCCGCTACGTCCAGGGTTGCCATAACAACGGGGCCAAAAACGCCAAGTGTGCGCGAAAATCGATGATGAGTGAGGGGAGGGGGTAACTCGTTCCTTTTTCAGAGTCCGGTTTATTCCCTCTCCGCGGTTTACGGGTTCGTTCGCTCGATCGTTCGTTTCGATGCCGCGGCACTTTCTCTTCCACGACCCGGCACGTTTCACAATGGACGCGTCAACGACAAACTTTACATATACGCGGCTTCGTGCATGCTGATGCGCCTTACAAATATCCGAGAAACTTTTACTACTGTCAAAACTGAATATTTACGATAACGAACCTCATAAAAAACAAACAAACCGTTATTTATTCATTGAATGTCACGAAGGTCATGTTCAAGGTCATACAGTGAGCAGTGCGATCTTTTACGAGATCTCTGCGGAGTAAGCGTTCATTGAATGTCACGAAGGTCATGATCAAGGCTCAAAGGTCATGTCTGCTGTCGCGATATGCGAGTGCGCGATCTTTACGAGATCTCTGCTGAGTAAGCGTTCTTTATTGCACGGGGGAACCCGGATTAGCGGCGCACTTGGAGAAGGCGTTACCACACTGCGCCACCGCAGGGCAATTAATATTATTCAATACATATGTTTTCTGCATTCCATACTTCAGTGCTTTTTACAATTCAAAACATAAAAAGTACTACGTCTTTAATTGCGGCTCACAAAAGGGTTGAATACAAACGAAAAATAAAGCCATTATAATAAATTATATTGTTCTTTAGTTTTAGAAATCAAAAAGTTTAATAACTCTTATTATCAATACCGCAGGCTACAAGGATTATGAAAATAAATCTTTTATAAGCACTATCTTTTATAAGGACCGACTATTCTCGGTCCCTTGAAGGTCTTTATGACCGATTTTCACTGTACGCGATTACGGCTGTACTATTTCACGAAAAGGAGTGTAACATGCAATTATATAGACATTTCCGAACCACCCACCGTCTTTTTTTCCCAACAACACGTGTAACTTTATAAATATACACTTTTCGCTCACTCCGTTCGACGTGCAGCAAAAAAAAAAAAAAAAAAAAAGACCACCTTCCGAGTGACCCGTTCACCTCGTCTTTTTTGATATTCCCCCCCCGTAAAACATCATTCCATAACGCTATTTATAATAATCGAACTTAGTTGTGCTTCAGATACATTCCATACTTCAGTGCTTTTTTCAATTTTTAAATTTAAAACATAAAAAGTATTACGTATTTACTTGCGGCTATAAATAGGATTTAATAGAAACGAAAAATAAACTCATTGTAATTAAAGACGTTTTTATTCAGATTTTGAAACCAAAAACTTTAATAAATCTTATTATCAATACCGTAGGATAACGAACCTCAAAAAACACAAACAAATCGTTATCGGGTCTCCTGGAATGTCACGAAGGTCATGATCATGTTCAAAGGTCAGGTCTGGTTGTCATATTAATGAGCAGCATCTTTTTTACGAGATTCTGGTGAGTAAGCGTTCATTGAATGTCAAGAAGGTCATGTTCGTCATACACGAGTGCGCGATTCTACGAGATCTCGGTTATAAGCGTCCTTTATTGCACGTGAACCCGATTAGCGGCGCACTT
>QLNU02003137.1:0-5000 GCA_006491805.2 Dysdera silvatica | reverse complement strand
TCAGTCATGCAAGCCGGACTTCTCACCCATTTAAAGTTTGAGAATAGGTTGAGGTCGTTTCGGCCCCAAGGCCTCTAATCATTCGCTTTACCGGATGAGACTGATTCCTCCGAGCGCCAGCTATCCTGAGGGAAACTTCGGAGGGAACCAGCTACTAGATGGTTCGATTAGTCTTTCGCCCCTATACCCGGGTCTGACGATCGATTTGCACGTCAGAACCGCTACGGACCTCCACCAGAGTTTCCTCTGGCTTCGTCCTGCCCAGGCATAGTTCACCATCTTTCGGGTCCCAACGTGTACGCTCAGACTCCGCCCAACCGATAAATCGGATAGGACGGGTCGTTGGTGCTTCCCCTCCCCGTGGGGAGAGAAATCCCAACACAGCCGACGTCGAGGTCGACCTTCACTTTCATTGCGCCTGTGGGCCTAATCAAGACCCAGTGACTCGCGCACATGTTAGACTCCTTGGTCCGTGTTTCAAGACGGGTCGGGTGGGTGACCGACCTACTCGCTGCCAGCCTCATGCACCCCCGCGAGACGCTTCCGGCCAACAGCGACCTCGGAGCACCGGCCACTACGAAGAGTGACGTGGCAACACCGCGATACGCCTGCCAGAGCGCCCGCCCCCATGCGGGCAGGAAGGGGATTTGCGAGTCTGCACGGGAAACCGATCAACCTCGGTCGGGTGTCGCGCCACGGACGAGCTGGCTAACAACCGGCCGCGAAGCGGAAGCAACGCAACCGGCCACCTGCCGGCGCTCGTCCTCATGGCCGACTCACGCAGCTACCCAAACCGGCTGCAGCGTCCTCGCGGGAGGAAATGCGTCGGTGAAGGAGATCGCACCGAAGGCGGCCCCGGAAAAGCAACCGATCAATTGACCTTCACGGCACCTGCCTCTCCTAACTGAATCCCCGCCAGAGTGATTTCGAGGGCCCACCCGCTTCCGCCTCCCGAGCAGTTTCCCCACGTACCTGAACTCTCTCTTCAAAGTTCTTGCAACTTCCTCACGGTACTTGCTTCAAGCACGGTCTCACGGCCGTATTTAGTCCAGGTGAGCTTATCACCCACCAGGGTTGCACTCCCAAGCAACCCGACTCCCAAGAGGTCGCATCCGAAGCGGACTCGGCAACTATGGGCCTCGCACCCGCTCTGGATAACAGCCCCGGTCAGGGGGACTTGCTGCAGAATCCGACTCCGGCACGCGACTTCCTAAACGCCACATTTTTCAAACGTCCGGAACGAACGTGAAATTCGGCGCTGGACTATTCCCTGTTCGCTCGCCGTTACTAAGGGAATCCCCGTTGGTTTCTTTTCCTCCGCTTATTTATATGCTTAAATTCAGCGGGTCGTCTCGTCTGATCTGAGGTCGACAAATGAACGATGAGAAGCTCCAATCACGGGCATCTCGAACGATGAGCCGTGGTTGTAGAAAGAACGGGTCTTACTCGCCTTTCCCACGGCCACGTCGAGAACGACGCCGAAGGAGGTCTTCCCTGTCAACATCGAACCAAGACTCGAGCCGACGGAGTGTAACGTATTACCACCTCCGAAGCGGCCACGTGAGGTTTTCGATCCCAGTTCTACCTCTTCCGAAACTTGGATCGGAATTAAGGAAGGAACGAACGAACGAAGGAAAGTTCACCTCTCGGTATGTCGCATCCGACCCTCAGACAGGCGAGGCCCCGGGCGAGACCCGAGGCCGCAATGCGCGTTCGAAAAATCAGTGCTCAATGTGTCCTGCAATTCACACCCAGTCTCGCAGCTGGCTGCGTTCTTCATCGACCCGTGAGCCGAGGGATCCACTGCTCAGAGTTGTGTTTGTCCTTTTTCATTTCGATTCGAAACGGCCCGTGCGCACGTGGGGGCGCGTAGGGCACTCCGTCGAGACCATGGCGAATTTCTCGGTGAGGAGAAAAGGGGCACGGAAAGGCTACAAATCGAGTTTTAGATCTCCGGATGAGCCGGCCGCACTGCTCGACGGCGGCAGACGGCCTGAGCTCCGCGCGCTGCTCCTCGGAAACTCTGCCCGACGATCGATATGCATGGCGCACGTGGGGGAGGGCGGCGCGCGTCTCGATCGGTTCGACGCGAACGCTCTTCGAACCTAGCGGCCGGCCGAAGCCAGCCAGCCACCTCCCCCGCCGCGTTTCGACGGGGGAAACAAAGGTACCCTCACGAGGCCTCCCACGGCAGCCATCAGCAGTCGGTCAGTCGAAGAACGAGTCGACAACACGTCGTTCGGTAATGATCCTTCCGAAGGTTCACCTACGGAAACCTTGTTACGACTTTTACTTCCTCTAAATGATCAAGTTTGGTCATCTTTCCGGCACGTCGGCGCGGCCAATGGTCGCTACGAGCGCCAGTCCGAAGACCTCACTAAATCATTCAATCGGTAGTAGCGACGGGCGGTGTGTACAAAGGGCAGGGACGTAATCAACACGAGCTTATGACTCGTGCTTACTGGGAATTCCTCGTTCAAGGGGAAGAATTACAAGCCCCTATCCCTATCACGAAGGAGGTTTAACGGGTTACCCAGTCCTACCAGACAGGGAAAGCACACGCTGATTCCTTCAGTGTAGCGCGCGTGCGGCCCCGGACATCTAAGGGCATCACAGACAATTTATTGCTCTGTCTCGTGCGGCTAAAAGCCGCCTGTCCCTATAAGAAGAACGTCCGACATAAAGGATCGGAACGCCTATTTAGTAGGCTAGAGTCTCGTTCGTTATCGGAATTAACCAGACAAATCGCTCCACCAACTAAGAATGGCCATGCACCACCACCCACTGAATCAAGAAAGAGCTCTTAATCTGTCAATCCTTCCAGTGTCCGGGCCGGGTAAGTTTTCCCGTGTTGAGTCAAATTAAGCCGCAGGCTCCACTCCTGGTGGTGCCCTTCCGTCAATTCCTTTAAGTTTCAGCTTTGCAACCATACTTCCCCCGGAACCCAAACACTTTGGTTTCCCGGAAGCTGCCCGCCGAGTCATTTGAGGAACTCAGGCGGATCGCTGGTTGGCATCGTTTATGGTTAGAACTAGGGCGGTATCTGATCGCCTTCGAACCTCTAACTTTCGTTCTTGATTAATGAAAACATTCTTGGCAAATGCTTTCGCAGTAGTTCGTCTTGCGGTGGTCCAAGAATTTCACCTCTAGCACCGCAATACGAATGCCCCCGTCTGTCCCTCTTAATCATTACCTCGTGTTCCGAAAACCAACAAAATAGAACCGAGGTCCTATTCCATTATTCCATGCACCATTATTCAGGCGTCACGCCTGCTTTGAGCACTCTAATTTTTTCAAAGTAAACGTGTCGGTCACCCAAGACAACCGATGAAGATGATCTAGGGAAACCGACTGGTTGTTCAGGCCAGGCAGTAACCACCGTTAGGCGGACCGCCCGTCTGGAACTGAGATCCAACTACGAGCTTTTTAACCGCAACAACTTTAATATACGCTATTGGAGCTGGAATTACCGCGGCTGCTGGCACCAGACTTGCCCTCCAATAGATCCTCGTTAAAGGATTTAGAGTGTACTCATTCCAATTACGGGGTCTCAAAAGAGTCCCGTATTGTTATTTTTCGTCACTACCTCCCCGTGCCGGGAGTGGGTAATTTGCGCGCCTGCTGCCTTCCTTGGATGTGGTAGCCGTTTCTCAGGCTCCCTCTCCGGAATCGAACCCTGATTCCCCGTTACCCGTTACGACCATGGTAGGCGCATAACCTACCATCGACAGTTGATAAGGCAGACACTTGAAAGATGCGTCGCCGGGACGAGCCCATGCGATCAGCCCAAAGTTATACAGAGTCGCCACAAAGAACGGACACGAGGTCCGATTGGTCTTGGTCTAATAAAAGCGCTCGTCCCCAGAGGGTCGGAGCTCCGCTGCATGTATTAGCTCTAGAATTACCACAGTTATCCAAGTAGTAAGGTACGATCTAAGGAACCATAACTGATTTAATGAGCCATTCGCGGTTTCGCCTTAGTGAGGCATGTACTTAGACATGCATGGCTTAATCTTTGAGACAAGCATATGACTACTGGCAGGATCAACCAGGTAGCTTTCTTTCTTTCTCTACCGAAAGCATTTCGCGTTCCACCCACCCCCCCACGGTGAGGGGGGTGGGGGAAACGCCAAGCAAGACGTCTACGGGAGTACCGCAATCGACGGCGGACTCCCTCGTAACGGCACTTGCATCGAACGAAATTCCGTCGGGAATCACGACGTACTGCGGTTGCGGTTCGACATCACGACTTCTTTCACGCCGCACGGACGGAAAGCGAGTACGGGACCGTCGAGTTCACAATCTCAGCGTCGAGTCCAAAAGCAGGAATCCCTCCACGAAACAAACGCGCCCGCAACGAGGACAACGGCGAAAAACCGAGCCCAACGCAGGCATGCCGAGAAGACATTTGAACTTGGCGAGAGGGAACGAACTGCCTACGAGCAGCCGGTCGCCGAACGCGAGAAAAACGCCCCGTACCTCAAGCCGGCGTCGCCAAACGAACAGCGAACGCCGTCGAGAAAGCACGCGCGCTCTCCACTCGACAACCTTCCCCCTACATATATAGTGACGACATTGCACCCGATGAAAAGGAGCCGTTTTTACGCCTGTCCGCTGACGCGCGCCACCCCGCCCTTGCGCGGAAGATCTCGGAGAAACTGGTTCCGCTACGTCCAGGGTTGCCTTAACAACGGGGCCAAAAACGGGAAGTGTGCGCGAAAATCGATGATGAGTGGTGGGAGGGGGTAACTCGCTTCTTTTTCAAAGTCCGGTTTATTCCCTCTCCGCGGTTTACGGGTTCGTTCGTTCGTTTCGATGACGCGGCACTTTCTCTTCCGCGACACGGCATGTTTGAAAAGGGACGCGTCAAGGACCAACTTTGCATTGTCGCGGGTTTCGCATACATGCGACTTACATATATCCAACACACTTTTATTACTGTAAAACCCGAATGTCAAAGATAATGACCCTCCCAAAAAAAGAACAAACAAACCGTTATT
>QLNU02003128.1:0-12470 GCA_006491805.2 Dysdera silvatica | reverse complement strand
CTGGCTTTCTGCTATATTCTATATGGCGTTCGTACACCTCTCGGAAGTTTATAACATTCACACATCGTTAAGCAGATTGTACCTTTCACACACCTTAATGAGGTTTATAACAATCACACTGTTTAATTTATAACATTCATACGCCTTTAAGCGGCTCATAACATTCATACGCCATTGAGAGGCTCATAACATACACACATTAGTATAGATAATTTATGGCATTCACACACTTCCATGAAGTGTAATATTTATAGATTCATTTTGTGTAATTGTGTTTATGATGGTTTATTTTTCTCTTTATTCGTGCTCTTGTTTGTTCGTGTTCTGTTCTAAATTATTCCGATTATCTTTGAAGAAAATTCTATCTTAACACATAGGACATGTCTCCGTCTGCTGACAAAACCCTATGGGCTACATGAGTAGCCACTAAAGCACTGCTTCCCTCTGCAGAAATTGATTCAAGTGTTTGTAAAATCTTTATCTTCTTTAGTACATCGTTTGCTGTTCTGCTTCATCCTGACTATGCTGCTACAAATCTTCTAGAAATACCTGTTGTTGCACACATGGAAAAAATTACAAATTCATGAGAGGGGAAAAAATTACAAATTCATGAGAGAGTATTGTAATTAATTAAAACTCACTTTTCAGGTCCTTCTCATTCTGCTTCCTTCCCTTTATTTGTATGTCTGGGTGATGTTATCCATTCCACTTGCAATGTCAGTCTTTGGGTTTCAGAGCTGTAAAGAAAAAAAAAACCTTCAGCGATTGCTGGTGAGTTTTAACATACTCTGACATGAAACTGTGATTTTTTCCACTTTCCTACCCAGCAAAGTATTTCCACCAAACCTTCTGCTGAAGAAATAAAAACTTGCTATTTTACAGGCGGCAGCTTTTGCCAAACTTCCCTGCCCTCTAATAATAATCTGGCTGCCGAATACTTGTGATTGAAACGGCACTTGTAGGAGCTGCAGAATTGAGTAATTTGCGTTTCGTTTTTTCTGTTGTGTTTTTGGTGTTTGCGTTCCTGGCTTTCTGCTATATTCTATATAGCGTTCGTACACTTCTCGGAAGTTTATAACATTCACACATCGTTAAGCAGATTATACCTTTCACACACCTTTAGGAGGTTTATAACAATCACACTGTTTAATTTATAGCATTCATACGCCTTTAAGCGGCTCATAACATTCATACGCCAATGGCTCATAACATTCACACATTAGGATAGATAATTTATGGCATTCACACACTTCCATGAAGTGTAATATTTATAGATTCATTTTGTGTAATTGTGTTTGATGGTTTATTTTTCTCTTTATTCGTGCTCTTGTTGTGTTCGTGTTCTGTTCTAAATTATTCCGATTATCTTTGAAGAAAATTCTATCTTAACACATAGGACATGTCTCCGTCTGCTGACAAAACCCTATGGGCTACATGAGTAGCCACTAAAGCACTGCTTCCCTCTGCAGAAATTGATTTAAGTGTTTGTAAAATCTTTATCTTCTTTAGTACATCGTTTGCTGTTCTGCTTCATCCTGACTATGCTACTACAAATCTTCTAGAAATACCTGTTGTTGCACACATGGAAAAAGTTACAAATTCATGAGAGGGGAAAAAATTACAAATTCATGAGAGAGTATTGTAATTAATTAAAACTCACTTTTCAGGTCCTTCTCATTCTGCTTCCTTCCCTTTATTTGTATTTCTGGGTGATGTTATCCATTCCACTTGCAATGTCAGTCTTTGGGTTTCAGAGCTGTAAAGAAAAAAAAAACCTTCAGCGATTGCTGGTGAGTTTTAACATACTCTGACATGAAACTGTGATTTTTTTCTACTTTCCTTCCCAGCAAAGTATTTCCACTGAAAAATATGTGGAAAAAAGAGAATTTTACGAGCAATGTTGTTTCTAGTTTAATTTATAATTGAAAGGTTGCATATTTAGTATTATAATGCTTTAAGCATGGTAATTTGATACAGAAAATATAAAAAATTTAGTATATTTTTTAAAGAAATGGCAATTTACTTGTTTACTCACCTATAAAAGGCAATTTTTCTTGCAGGAGTTTCCTGTCCTCATCTTCAGGCACCTGGGTTATGTTTTTCAAGTTCTTGTTTCACTGTTTAATGTCTCTGATTAGTCCTTGATTATTTACGTAAATATGTTTAAACATCTTTTCTTCGTCAATTAAGTTTTTTAAAAACTGAAGTGTAACTGTTTTGAATCTGAAAATGGTTTATTGATTTCATTGTTTCTTTTTCAAACAATGAAAACTTAATCACTTTGGTTTTTACTGTTGATAACAATACCCTCTAATTTATTTTTAACAGTGTGTTTTATAAAATAGATAAATCAATTGTTGAAATATTTAGGATTGTGTAAACCAGTATTTTAGTTTTTTTATGTACAATTTATCTTAAATACGAATCTAACATTGATGTTCCGTATTTGTGGACATAATAGAGTAATTCTTATTAAATGCATGACGGAATATATCCAAGCATGTGTGAATATATATATCATCATCATCATCATATTCAACCATTATCTATCCACTGCTGGATGAAGGTCTCTCCAAATGCTTTCCACACAAGTCTATCCTGAGCAATTCGCTTCCACGTCACCCCAACCTGTTTTCTTATTTCATCCACCCATCTAGTTTGAGGACGTTTTCTAGGTCTTCGGTGGTCTCTTGGAATCCAGTTCAGAATTTCTGTTGTCCATCGTTGATCAGTTCTTCTTGCAATATGCCCAGCCCATCGCCATTTCAGCCCTTTTACTTTAACAATGATGTCCTCTACTCTAGTTTGCTCTCTCACCCAAGTGTTTCTTTTTCGATCTCTCCTAGTTATTCCAAGCATGCACCTCTCCATGCTCCTTTGCGTTGTCTGTAACTTTCGTATTGCTCCAACTGTTAGACTCCATGTCTCTGATCCATAAGAGAGGACTGGCAATACACACTGGTTGAAGACTTCTGAAGTTTATAACATCTACACATCAAGCAGCTGATTATACCTTTCTACACACATTTAGAGGATTTCAGTAATAATCACGCTGTTTAATTTATAACATGCATATTTTTAGGTGGCTCATAACATTCACATATCAGCCATTGAGAGTAAGCCCATAACATTCACATTAGGGATAATTTATGGTATTCACACACTTCCATGAAGTGTAATATTTATAGATTCATTTTGTGTAATTGTGTTTGATGGTTTATTTTTCTCTTTATTCGTGCTCTTGTTGTGTTCATGTTCTGTTCTAAATTATTCCGATTATCTTTGAAGAAAATTCTATCTTAACACATAGGACATGTCTCCGTCTTCTGACAAAACCCTATGGGCTACATGAGTAGCCACTAAAGCACTGCTTCCCTCTGCAGAAATTGATTTAAGTGTTTGTAAAATCTTTATCTTCTTTAGTACATCGTTTGCTGTTCTGCTTCATCCTGACTATGCTGCTACAAATCTTCTAGAAATACCTGTTGTTGCACACATGGAAAAAATTACAAATTCATGAGAGGGGAAAAAATTACAAATTCATGAGAGAGTATTGTAATTAATTAAAACTCACTTTTCAGGTACTTCTCATTCTGCTTCCTTCCCTTTATTTGTATGTCTGGGTGATGTTATCCATTCCACTTGCAATGTCAGTGTTTGGGTTTCAGAGCTGTAAAGAAAAAAAAAACCTTCAGCGATTGCTGGTGAGTTTTAACATACTCTGACATGAAACTGTGATTTTTTTCTACTTTCCTACCCAGCGAAGTATTTCCACTGAAAAATATGTGGAAAAAAGAGAATTTTACGAGCAATGTTGTTTCTAGTTTAATTTATAGTTGAAAGGTTGCATATTTAGTATTATAATGCTTTAAGCATGGTAATTTGATACAGAAAATATAAAAAATTTAGTATATTTTTTAAAGAAATGGCAATTTACTTGTTTACTCACCTATAAAAGGCAATTTTTCTTGCAGGAGTTTCCTGTCCTCATCTTCAGCCACCTGGGTTATGTTTTTCAAGTTCTTGTTTCACTGTTTAATGTCTCTGATTAGTCCTTGATTATTTATGTAAATATGTTTAAACATCTTTTCTTCGTCAATTAAATTTTTTAAAAACTGAAGTGTAACTGTTTTGAATCTGAAAATGATTTATTGATTTCATTGTTTCTTTTTCAAACAATGAAAACTTAATCACTTTGGTTTTTACTGTTGATAACAATACCCTCTAATTTATTTTTAACAGTGTGTTTTATAAAATAGATAAATCAATTGTTGAAATATTTAGGATTGTGTAAACCAGTATTTTAGTTTTTTTATGTACAATTTATCTTAAATACGAATCTAACATTGATGTTCCGAATTTGTGGACATAATAGAGTAATTCTTATTAAATGCATGACGGAATATATCCAAGCATGTGTGAATATATATATCATCATCATCGTCATCATATTCAACCATTATCTATCCACTGCTGGATGAAGGTCTCTCCAAATGCTTTCCACACAAGTCTATCCTGGGCCATTCGTTTCCACGTCACCCCAACCTCTTTTCTTATTTCATCCACCCATCTAGTTTGAGGACGTTTTCTAGGTCTTCGGTGGTCTCTTGAAATCCAGTTGAGAATTTGCGTCGTTCATCGTTGATCAGTTCTTCTTGCAATATGTCCAGCCCATCGCCATTTCAGTCCTTTTACTTTAACAATGATGTCCTCTACTCTAGTTTGCTCTCTCACCCAAGTGTTTCTTTTTCGATCTCTCCTAGTTATTCCAAGCATGCACCTCTCCATGCTCCTTTGGGTTGTCTGTAACTTTCGTATTGCTGCAATTGTTAGACTCCATGTCTCTGATCCATAAGAGAGGACTGGCAATACACACTGGTTGAAGGCTTCTCGGAAGTTTATAACATTCACACATCGTTAAGCCGATTATACCTTTCACACACCTTTAGGAGGTTTATAACAATCACACTGTTTAATTTGTAACATTCATATGCCTTTAAGCGGCTCATAACATTCATACGCCATTGAGAAGCTCATAACATTCACACATTAGGATAGATAATTTATGGCATTCACACACTTCCATGAAGTGTAATATTTATAGATTCATTTTGTGTAATTGTGTTTATGATGGTTTATTTTTCTCTTTATTCGTGCTCTTGTTGTGTTCGTGTTCTGTTCTAAATTATTCCGATTATATTTGAAGAAAATTCTATCTTAACACATAGGACATGTCTCCGTCTGCTGACAAAACCCTATGGGCTACATGAGTAGCCACTAAAGCACTGCTTCCCTCTGCAGAAATTGATTCAAGTGTTTGTAAAATCTTTATCTTCTTTAGTACATCGTTTGCTGTTCTGCTTCATCCTGACTATGCTACTACAAATCTTCTAGAAATACCTGTTGCTGCACACATGGAAAAAATTACAAATTCATGAGAGGGGAAAAAATTACAAATTCATGAGAGAGTATTGTAATTAATTAAAACTCACTTTTCAGGTACTTCTCATTCTGCTTCCTTCCCTTTATTTGTATGTCTGGGTGATGTTATCCATTCCACTTGCAATGTCAGTCTTTGGGTTTCAGAGCTGTAAAGAAAAAAAAAACCTTCAGCAATTGCTGGTGAGTTTTAACATACTCTGACATGAAACTGTGATTTTTTCCACTTTCCTACCCAGCAAAGTATTTCCACCAAACCTTCTGCTGAAGAAATAAAAACTTGCTATTTTACAGGCTGCAGCTTTTGCCAAACTTCCCTGCCCTCTAATAATAATCTGGCTGCCGAATACTTGTGATTGAAACGGCACTTGTAGGAGCTGCAGAATTGAGTAATTTGCGTTTCGCTTTTTCTGTTGTGTTTTTGGTGTTTGCGTTCCTGGCTTTCTGCTATATTCTATATAGCGTTCGTACACTTCTCGGAAGTTTATAACATTCACACATCGTTAAGCAGATTATACCTTTCACACACCTTTAGGAGGTTTATAACAATCACACTGTTTAATTTATAGCATTCATACGCCTTTAAGCGGCTCATAACATTCATACGCCTTTAAGCGGCTCATAACATTCATACGCCAATGGCTCATAACATTCACACATTAGTATAGATAATTTATGGCATTCACACACTTCCATGAAGTGTAATATTTATAGATTCATTTTGTGTAATTGTGTTTATGATGGTTTATTTTTCTCTTTATTCGTGCTCTTGTTGTGTTCGTGTTCTGTTCTAAATTATTCCGATTATCTTTGAAGAAAATTCTATCTTAACACATAGGACATGTCTCCGTCTGCTGACAAAACCCTATGGGCTACATGAGTAGCCACTAAAGCACTGCTTCCCTCTGCAGAAATTGATTTAAGTGTTTGTAAAATCTTTATCTTCTTTAGTACATCGTTTGCTGTTCTGCTTCATCCTGACTATGCTGCTACAAATCTTCTAGAAATACCTGTTGTTGCACACATGGAAAAAATTACAAATTCATGAGAGGGGAAAAAATTACAAATTCATGAGAGAGTATTGTAATTAATTAAAACTCACTTTTCAGGTACTTCTCATTCTGCTTCCTTCCCTTTATTTGTATGTCTGGGTGATGTTATCCATTCCACTTGCAATGTCAGTCTTTGGGTTTCAGAGCTGTAAAGAAAAAAAAAACCTTCAGCGATTGCTGGTGAGTTTTAACATACTCTGACATGAAACTGTGATTTTTTCCACTTTCCTACCCAGCAAAGTATTTCCACCACACCTTCTGCTGAAGAAATAAAAACTTGCTATTTTACAGGCGGCAGCTTTTGCCAAACTTCCCTGCCCTCTAATAATAATCTGGCTGCCGAATACTTGTGATTGAAACGGCACTTGTAGGAGCTGCAGAATTGAGTAATTTGCGTTTCGTTTTTTCTGTTGTGTTTTTGGTGTTTGCGTTCCTGGTTTTCTGCTATATTCTATATAGCGTTCGTACACTTCTCGGAAGTTTATAACATTCACACATCGTTAAGCAGATTATACCTTTCACACGCCTTTAGGAGGTTTATAACAATCACACTGTTTAATTTATAGCATTCATACGCCTTTAAGCGGCTCATAACATTCATACGCCAATGGCTCATAACATTCACACATTAGTATAGATAATTTATGGCATTCACACACTTCCATGAAGTGTAATATTTATAGATTCATTTTGTGTAATTGTGTTTGATGGTTTATTTTTCTCTTTATTCGTGCTCTTGTTGTGTTCATGTTCTGTTCTAAATTATTCCGATTATCTTTGAAGAAAATTCTATCTTAACACATAGGACATGTCTCCGTCTTCTGACAAAACCCTATGGGCTACATGAGTAGCCACTAAAGCACTGCTTCCCTCTGCAGAAATTGATTTAAGTGTTTGTAAAATCTTTATCTTCTTTAGTATATCGTTTGCTGTTCTGCTTCATCCTGACTATGCTACTACAAATCTTCTAGAAATACCTGTTGTTGCACACATGGAAAAAGTTACAAATTCATGAGAGGGGAAAAAATTACAAATTCATGAGAGAGTATTGTAATTAATTAAAACTCACTTTTCAGGTACTTCTCATTCTGCTTCCTTCCCTTTATTTGTATGTCTGGGTGATGTTATCCATTCCACTTGCAATGTCAGTCTTTGGGTTTCAGAGCTGTAAAGAAAAAAAAAACCTTCAGCGATTGCTGGTGAGTTTTAACATACTCTGACATGAAACTGTGATTTTTTCCACTTTCCTACCCAGCAAAGTATTTCCACCAAACCTTCTGCTGAAGAAATAAAAACTTGCTATTTTACAGGCTGCAGCTTTTGCCAAACTTCCCTGCCCTCTAATAATAATCTGGCTGCCGAATACTTGTGATTGAAACGGCACTTGTAGGAGCTGCAGAATTGAGTAATTTGCGTTTCGTTTTTTCTGTTGTGTTTTTGGTGTTTGCGTTCCTGGCTTTCTGCTATATTCTATATAGCGTTCGTACACTTCTCGGAAGTTTATAACATTCACACATCGTTAAGCAGATTATACCTTTCACACACCTTTAGGAGGTTTATAACAATCACACTGTTTAATTTATAGCATTCATACGCCTTTAAGCGGCTCATAACATTCATACGCCATTGAGAAGCTCATAACATTCACACATTAGGATAGATAATTTATGGCATTCACACACTTCCATGAAGTGTAATATTTATAGATTCATTTTGTGTAATTGTGTTTGATGGTTTATTTTTTTCTTTATTCGTGCTCTTGTTGTGTTCGTGTTCTGTTCTAAATTATTCCGATTATCTTTGAAGAAAATTCTATCTTAGCACATAGGACATGTCTCCGTCTGCTGACAAAACCCTATGGGCTACATGAGTAGCCACTAAAGCACTGCTTCCCTCTGCAGAAATTGATTTAAGTGTTTGTAAAATCTTTATCTTCTTTAGTACATCGTTTGCTGTTCTGCTTCATCCTGACTATGCTGCTACAAATCTTCTAGAAATACCTGTTGTTGCACACATGGAAAAAATTACAAATTCATGAGAGGGGAAAAAATTACAAATTCATGAGAGAGTATTGTACTTAATTAAAACTCACTTTTCAGGTCCTTCTCATTCTGCTTCCTTCCCTTTATTTGTATGTCTGGGTGATGTTATCCATTCCACTTGCAATGTCAGTCTTTGGGCTTCAGAGCTGTAAAGAAAAAAAAAACCTTCAGCGATTGCTGGTGAGTTTTAACATACTCTGACATGAAACTGTGATTTTTTCCACTTTCCTACCCAGCAAAGTATTTCCACCAAACCTTCTGCTGAAGAAATAAAAACTTGCTATTTTACAGGCGGCAGCTTTTGCCAAACTTCCCTGCCCTCTAATAATAATCTGGCTGCCGAATACTTGTGATTGAAACGGCACTTGTAGGAGCTGCAGAATTGAGTAATTTGCGTTTCGTTTTTTCTGTTGTGTTTTTGGTGTTTGCGTTCCTGGCTTTCTGCTATATTCTATATAGCGTTCGTACACTTCTCGGAAGGTTATAACATTCACACATCGTTAAGCAGATTATACCTTTCACACACCTTTAGGAGGTTTATAACAATCACACTGTTTAATTTATAGCATTCATACGCCTTTAAGCGGCTCATAACATTCATACGCCAATGGCTCATAACATTCACACATTAGGATAGATAATTTATGGCATTCACACACTTCCATGAAGTGTAATATTTATAGATTCATTTTGTGTAATTGTGTTTATGATGGTTTATTTTCTCTTTATTCGTGCTCTTGTTGTGTTCGTGTTCTGTTCTAAATTATTCCGATTATCTTTGAAGAAAATTCTATCTTAGCACATAGGACATGTCTCCGTCTGCTGACAAAACCCTATGGGCTACATGAGTAGCCACTAAAGCACTGCTTCCCTCTGCAGAAATTGATTTAAGTGCTTCGTAGCTTATCTCTTTCTCGCACGTCGCTTGCTGTTCTGCTTCTCATCCTGATCTACATGCTGCTACAAATCTTCTTGAAATACCCATGTTGCACACTTGGAAAAAGTTGCACCACAGAGGGAAAATTACAAATTCATGAGAGAGTATTGTAATTAATTAAAACTCACTTTTCAGGTACTTCCTCATTCTGCTTCCTTCCCTATTTGTATTTCTGCGATGTTATCCATTCCACTTGTACGTCAGTGTTTGGGCTTCAGAGCTGTAAAGAAAACCTTCAGCAATTGCTGGTGAGTTTTAACATACTCTGACATGAAACTGTGATTTTTTCCACTTTCATACCCAGCAAAGTATTTCCACCAAACCTTCTGCTGAAGAAATGAAAACTTGCTATTTTACAGGCGGCAGCTTTTGCCAAACTTCCCTGCCCTCTAATAATAATCTGGCTGCCAAATACTTGTGATTGAAACGGCACTTGTAGGAGCTGCAGAATTGAGTAATTTGTGTTTCGTTTTTTCTGTTGTGTTTTTGGTGTTTGCGTTCCTGGCTTTCTGCTATATTCTATATAGCGCTCGTACACTTCTCGGAAGTTTATAACATTCACACATCGTTAAGCAGATTATACCTTTCACACACCTTTAGGAGGCTTATAACAATCACACTGTTTAATTTATAGCATTCATACGCCTTTAAGCGGCTCATAACATTCATACGCCAATGGCTCATAACATTCACACATTAGGATAGATAATTTATGGCATTCACACACTTCCATGAAGTGTAATATTTATAGATTCATTTTGTGTAATTGTGTTTGATGGTTTATTTTTCTCTTTATTCGTGCTCTGGTTGTGTTCGTGTTCTGTTCTAAATTATTCCGATTATCTTTGAAGAAAATTCTATCTTAACACATAGGACATGTCTCCGTCTGCTGACAAAACCCTATGGGCTACATGAGTAGCCACTAAAGCACTGCTTCCCTCTGCAGAAATTGATTTAAGTGTTTGTAAAATCTTTATCTTCTTTAGTACATCGTTTGCTGTTCTGCTTCATCCTGACTATGCTGCTACAAATCTTCTAGAAATACCTGTTGTTGCACACATGGAAAAAATTACAAATTCATGAGAGGGGAAAAAATTACAAATTCATGAGAGAGTATTGTAATTAATTAAAACTCACTTTTCAGGTACTTCTCATTCTGCTTCCTTCCCTTTATTTGTATGTCTGGGTGATGTTATCCATTCCACTTGCAATGTCAGTCTTTGGGTTTCAGAGCTGTAAAGAAAAAAAAAACCTTCAGCAATTGCTGGTGAGTTTTAACATACTCTGACATGAAACTGTGATTTTTTCCACTTTCCTACCCAGCAAAGTATTTCCACCAAACCTTCTGCCGAAGAAATAAAAACTTGCTATTTTACAGGCGGCAGCTTTTGCCAAACTTCCCTGCCCTCTAATAATAATCTGGCTGCCGATTACTTGTGATTGAAACGGCACTTGTAGGAGCTGCAGAATTGAGTAATTTGTGTTTCGTTTTTTCTGTTGTGTTTTTGGTGTTTGCGTTCCTGGCTTTCTGCTATATTCTATATAGCGTTCGTACACTTCTCGGAAGTTTATAACATTCACACATCGTTAAGCCGATTATACCTTTTACACACCTTTAGGAGGTTTATAACAATCACACTGTTTAATTTGTAACATTCATATGCCTTTAAGCGGCTCATAACATTCATACGCCATTGAGAAGCTCATAACATTCACACATTAGGATAGATAATTTATGGCATTCACACACTTCCATGAAGTGTAATATTTATAGATTCATTTTGTGTAATTGTGTTTGATGGTTTATTTTTCTCTTTATTCATGCTCTTGTTGTGTTCGTGTTCTGTTCTAAATTATTCCGATTATCTTTGAAGAAAATTCTATCTTAGCACATAGGACATGTCTCCGTCTGCTGACAAAACCCTATGGGCTACATGAGTAGCCACTAAAGCACTGCTTCCCTATGCAGAAATTGATTCAAGTGTTTGTAAAATCTTTATCTTCTTTAGTACATCGTTTGCTGTTCTGCTTCATCCTGACTATGCTACTACAAATCTTCTAGAAATACCTGTTGTTGCACACATGGAAAAAGTTACAAATTCATGAGAGGGGAAAAAATTACAAATTCATGAGAGAGTATTGTAATTAATTAAAACTCACTTTTCAGGTACTTCTCATTCTGCTTCCTTCCCTTTATTTGTATGTCTGGGTGATGTTATCCATTCCACTTGCAATGTCAGTGTTTGGGTTTCAGAGCTGTAAAGAAAAAAAAAACCTTCAGCGATTGCTGGTGAGTTTTAACATACTCTGACATGAAACTGTGATTTTTTTCCACTTTCCTACCCAGCAAAGTATTTCCACCAAACCTTCTGCTGAAGAAATAAAAACTTGCTATTTTACAGGCGGCAGCTTTTGCCAAACTTCCATGCCCTCTAATAATAATCTGGCTGCCGAATACTTGTGATTGAAACGGCACTTGTAGGAGCTGCAGAATTGAGTAATTTGTGTTTCGTTTTTTCTGTTGTGTTTTTGGTGTTTGCGTTCCTGGCTTTCTGCTATATTCTATATAGCGTTCATACACTTCTCGGAAGTTTATAACATTCACACATCGTTAAGCAGATTATACCTTTCACACACCTTTAGGAGGCTTATAACAATCACACTGTTTAATTTATAGCATTCATACGCCTTTAAGCGGCTCATAACATTCATACGCCAATGGCTCATAACATTCACACATTAGGATAGATAATTTATGGCATTCACACACTTCCATGAAGTGTAATATTTATAGATTCATTTTGTGTAATTGTGTTTATGATGGTTTATTTTTCTCTTTATTCATGCTCTTGTTGTGTTCGTGTTCTGTTCTAAATTATTCCGATTATCTTTGAAGAAAATTCTATCTTAGCACATAGGACATGTCTCCGTCTGCTGACAAAACCCTATGGGCTACATGAGTAGCCACTAAAGCACTGCTTCCCTATGCAGAAATTGATT
>QLNU02003113.1:7500-10963 GCA_006491805.2 Dysdera silvatica | reverse complement strand
TGACGCGTCCCTTTTCAAACATGCCGTGTCGCGGAAGAGAAAGTGCCGCGGCATCGAAACGAACGAACGAACCCGTAAACCGCGGAGAGGGAATAAACCGGACTCTGAAAAAGGAACGAGTTACCCCCTCCCACCACTCATCATCGATTTTCGCGCACACTTCCCGTTTTTGGCCCCGTTGTTAAGGCAACCCTGGACGAATCGGAACCAGTTTCTCCGAGATCTTCCGCGCAAGGGCGGGTTGGCGCGCGTCAGCGGAAAGGCGTAAAAACGGCTCCTTTTCATCGGGTGCAATGTCGTCACTATATATGTAGGGGGAGGGTTGTCGAGTGAAAAGCGCGCGTGCTTTCTCGAAGGTGTTCGCTGTTTGGCGACGCCGGCTTGAGGTACGGGGCGTTTTTCGCGCGTTCGGCGACCGGCTGCTCGTAGGCAGTTCGTTCCCTCTCGCCAAGTTCAAATGTCTTCTCGGCATGCCTGCGTTGGGCTCGGTTTTTCGCCGTTGTCCTCGTTGCGGGCGCGTTTGTTTCGTGGAGGGATTCCTGCTTTTGGACTCGACGCTGAGATTGTGAACTCGACGGTCCCGTACTCGCTTTCCGTCCGTGCGGCGTGAAAGAAGTCGTGATGTCGAACCGCAACCGCAGTACGTCGTGATTCCCGACGGAATTTCGTTCGATGCAAGTGCCGTTACGAGGTAGTCCGCCGTCGATTGCGGTACTCCCGGAGACGTCTTGCTTGGCGTTTCCCCCACCCCCCTCACCGTGGAGGGGTGGGTGGAACGCGAAATGCTTTCGGTAGAGAAAGAAAGAAAGCTACCTGGTTGATCCTGCCAGTAGTCATATGCTTGTCTCAAAGATTAAGCCATGCATGTCTAAGTACATGCCTCACTAAGGCGAAACCGCGAATGGCTCATTAAATCAGTTATGGTTCCTTAGATCGTACCTTACTACTTGGATAACTGTGGTAATTCTAGAGCTAATACATGCAGCGGAGCTCCGACCCTCCGGGGACGAGCGCTTTTATTAGACCAAGACCAATCGGACCTCGTGTCCGTTCTTTGTGGCGACTCTGTATAACTTTTGGCTGATCGAATGGTCTCGTCCCGGCGACGCATCTTTCAAGTGTCTGCCTTATCAACTGTCGATGGTAGGTTATGCGCCTACCATGGTCGTAACGGGTAACGGGGAATCAGGGTTCGATTCCGGAGAGGGAGCCTGAGAAACGGCTACCACATCCAAGGAAGGCAGCAGGCGCGCAAATTACCCACTCCCGGCACGGGGAGGTAGTGACGAAAAATAACAATACGGGACTCTTTTGAGACCCCGTAATTGGAATGAGTACACTCTAAATCCTTTAACGAGGATCTATTGGAGGGCAAGTCTGGTGCCAGCAGCCGCGGTAATTCCAGCTCCAATAGCGTATATTAAAGTTGTTGCGGTTAAAAAGCTCGTAGTCGGATCTCAGTTCCAGACGGGCGGTCCGCCTAACGGTGGTTACTGCCTGGCCTGAACAACCAGTCGGTTTCCCTAGATCATCTTCATCGGTTGTCTTGGGTGACCGACACGTTTACTTTGAAAAAATTAGAGTGCTCAAAGCAGGCGTGACGCCTGAATAATGGTGCATGGAATAATGGAATAGGACCTCGGTTCTATTTTGTTGGTTTTCGGAACACGAGGTAATGATTAAGAGGGACAGACGGGGGCATTCGTATTGCGGTGCTAGAGGTGAAATTCTTGGACCACCGCAAGACGAACTACTGCGAAAGCATTTGCCAAGAATGTTTTCATTAATCAAGAACGAAAGTTAGAGGTTCGAAGGCGATCAGATACCGCCCTAGTTCTAACCATAAACGATGCCAACCAGCGATCCGCCTGAGTTCCTCAAATGACTCGGCAGGCAGCTTCCGGGAAACCAAAGTGTTTGGGTTCCGGGGGAAGTATGGTTGCAAAGCTGAAACTTAAAGGAATTGACGGAAGGGCACCACCAGGAGTGGAGCCTGCGGCTTAATTTGACTCAACACGGGAAAACTTACCCGGCCCGGACACTGGAAGGATTGACAGATTAAGAGCTCTTTCTTGATTCAGTGGGTGGTGGTGCATGGCCATTCTTAGTTGGTGGAGCGATTTGTCTGGTTAATTCCGATAACGAACGAGACTCTAGCCTACTAAATAGGCGTTCCGATCCTTTATGTCGGACGTTCTTCTTAGAGGGACAGGCGGCTTTTAGCCGCACGAGACAGAGCAATAACAGGTCTGTGATGCCCTTAGATGTCCGGGGCCGCACGCGCGCTACACTGAAGGAATCAGCGTGTGCTTTCCCTGTCTGGTAGGACTGGGTAACCCGTTAAACCTCCTTCGTGATAGGGATAGGGGCTTGTAATTCTTCCCCTTGAACGAGGAATTCCCAGTAAGCACGAGTCATAAGCTCGTGTTGATTACGTCCCTGCCCTTTGTACACACCGCCCGTCGCTACTACCGATTGAATGATTTAGTGAGGTCTTCGGACTGGCGCTCGTAGCGACCATTGGCCGCGCCGACGTGCCGGAAAGATGACCAAACTTGATCATTTAGAGGAAGTAAAAGTCGTAACAAGGTTTCCGTAGGTGAACCTTCGGAAGGATCATTACCGAACTTTACTTCGACTGACCGACCGCCGGGGCTGCCGTGGGAGGCCTCGTGAGGGTACCTTTGTTTCCCCCGTCGAAACGCGGCGGGGGAGGTGGCTGGCTGGCTTCGGCCGGCCGCTAGGTTCGAAGAGCGTTCGCGTCGAACCGATCGAGACGTGCGCCGCCCTCCCCCACGTGCGCCATGCATGCATACATATCGATCGTCGGGCAGAGTTTCCGAGGAGCAGCGCGGAGCTCCAGGCCGTCACCGCCGTCGAACGGTGCGGCCGGCTCTGTCCGGAGATCTAAAACTCGATTTGTAGCCTTTTTCCGTGCCCCCTTTTTCTCCTCACCGAGAAATTCGCCATTGTCTTGACTGAGTGCCCTACGCGTGCGCACGGGCCGTTTCGAATCGAATTGAAAAAGAAAAATGACTGACAACTCTGAGCAGTGGATCACTCGGCTCACGGGTCGATGAAGAACGCAGCCAGCTGCGAGACTTGGTGTGAATTGCAGGACACATTGAGCACTGATTTTTCGAACGCGCATTGCGGCCTCGGGTCTCGCCCGGGGCCTCGCCTGTCTGAGGGTCGGATGCGACATACCGAGAGGTGAACTTTCCTTCGTTCGTTCGTTCCTTCCTTAATTCCGATCCAAGTTTCGGAAGAGGTAGAACTGGGATCGAAAACCTCACGTGGCCGCTTCGGAGGTGGTAATACGTTACACTCCGTCGGCTCGAGTCTTGGTTCGATGTTGACAGGGAAGACCTCCTTCGGCGTCGTTCTCGACGTGGCCGTGGGAAAGGCGAGTAAGAACCGTTCTTTCTACGACCATGGCTCATCGTTCGAGATGCCCGTGATT
>QLNU02003113.1:0-2500 GCA_006491805.2 Dysdera silvatica | reverse complement strand
GATCCTAAATTTTCAGAGGACACGATCTTCTCAATTATTCGTACTCCCACAACCTCTTTAATCCGCATATTACTTAGATCGTTTTCATTTATAGTATTTTAAAAACATCCGCGGTTCCAGTGAGAGCAAGCAACACGTGCAGTTTGATTTCTGGCGTTGTTGGCGACCCAAAACGTTTTTATGGACAGAAAGAATGCGTGAAAACTGGATTTGGAGTGGAAAGACGACCGTTTTGGGGGAGGGTGTGGAGAAGGCGAATGCCCAAAAACGGCGTGGAAAAAGAGTGAGAAATGAGGGAGGTTCGAATATTGGTAGCTTTCGATGACGTCACGGACGAGCTAATTAATTATGCGAAAAATTAGAAAGACCCAAACGGTCCTAACTTTTGATTGAGTGGATGAAATAGAATTCTGTTCTTTGTCCGTGGCGTAGAAAAGTAGGAAGAAGCGTATAAAAAAAGAATGGCATCTGTATGAGGTGTTGAGACGGAATGAGAAACGGAAACGCGATAGATGCATGTTAAAACAGCTCATTAAATATGTGGAAATTTGGGAAGCCCGAAACGGTCCTAACTTTTGAATGAGTGGATGAAATCAAGTTCTGTTTTTTGTAGGAGGTGTGGAAAATTAGGGAGAAGGGTGTAAAAGGAAGAATCGCTTGCGTACAACGTTTATAGATAGAACGAGAAACGAAAACGTCATCTGTCCATGTTGAAGGAGATACGTGTTCTTGCTTGGGAGTGGCGAGGCAGCAAAGTTTGTTTTTTCAATCGAAAAATCTCGTGGAAGGTGGCTGAGAAGCTTTTTAATAGATACGTTGATGTATCCTGAGTACGACGGAGTTCGTTTTTTATAAATAGCGTTATGAAAGGATGTTTTACTGGGGGGATGGGGAATAATTATGAAAAAGACTGGGTGGGTGAACCGGTCATTCGGAAGGTGGTCTTTTTTGCAGCACGTCGAACGGAGTTGGCGAGAAGTGTATATTTATGAAGTTACACGTGTTGTTAGGGAAAAAAGAAGGGGGATGGTTAAAAAAGGGGATGTATTATTGCATATTACAGCAGTTTTCGTGAAATAGTACAGCCGAAACCGCGTGCAGTGAAAATCGGTCATAAAGACCTTCAAGGGACCGAGAATAGTCGGTCCTTATAAAAGATTCATTTTTAAAATCCTTGTAGCCTACGGTATTGATAATGAGATTTTTTAAACCTTTTTGGTTTCGAAGTCTAAAGAACAATATAATTTATTATAATGGCTTTATTTTTCGTTTGTATTCAAACCTTTTGTGAGCCGCAAGTAAATACGTAGTACTTTTTATGTTTTACATTTAAAAATTGAAAAAAGCACTGAAGTATGGAATGCAGAAAACATATGTATTGAATAATATTAATTGCCCTGCGGTGGCGCAGTGTGGTAACGCCTTCTCCAAGTGCGCCGCTAATCCGGGTTCCCCCGTGCAATAAAGAACGCTTACTGAGCCGAAATCTCATGGAAGATCAGCACCTTTCGTGTATGACCTTGAACATGACCTTCTTGACATTCAATGAACGCTTACTCCGCAGAGATCTCGTAAAAGATCGCACTGCTCATTGTATGACCTTGAACCTGACCTTTGAACCTTGATCATGACCTTCGTGACATTCCAGGAATGAATAACGATTTGTTTGCTTGTTTTTTTTTTTGAGGTTCGTTATCCTACGGTATTGATAATAAGATTTATTAAAGTTTTTGGTTTCAAAATCTGAATAAAAACGTCTTTAATTACAATGAGTTTATTTTTCGTTTCTATTAAATCCTATTTATAGCCGCAAGTAAATACGTAATACTTTTTATGTTTTAAATTTAAAAATTGTAAAAGCACTGGAGTATGGAATGTATCCTGAGCACAACTAAGTTCGGTTATTATTAATAGCGCGTTATGGAATGATGTTTTACGGGGGATATTAAAAGACGAGTGAACGGGTCACTCGGAAGGTGGTCTTTTTTTTTTTTTTTTTTTTTTGCTGCACGTCGAACGGAGTAAGCGAAAAGTGTATATTTATAAAGTTACACGTGTTGTTGGGAAAAAAAGACGGTGGGTGGTTAAAATAGGTATATATGTAATCGCATGTTTCACCCTTTTTCGTGAAATAGTTCAGCCGTAATCGCGTACAGTGAAAATCGGTCGTAAAGACCTTCGAGGGACCGTGAATAGTCGGTCCTTATAAACTATATTCCTCGTTAAAGATTTTTTTTGTAAAAGCTTTGTAGCCTACGTTATGGTTAAGGAGATTTTTTAAACCTTTTTGGGTTTCGAAATCTAAAGAACGTTGTATTTTTTTGTAATGACTTTAATTTTCGTTTGTATTCAAACCTTTTGTGAGCCGCAAGTAAATACGTAGTACTTTTTATGTTTTGAATTGTAAAAAGCACTAAATTTTGTAATGCAGAAAACGTATGTTTTGAATAATATTAATTGCCCTGCAGTGGCGCAGTGTGGTAACGCCTTCTTCTAGTGC
>QLNU02003110.1:0-20789 GCA_006491805.2 Dysdera silvatica | reverse complement strand
CCGATCCCCATGTAAAGGGCCATTGTGGTCTATTTTGTACAAGGATCATCACATAGTCTTAATATTCAAAGGCGGCAAGGGGCATTATTTTTATCTAAAACAATTTGTATTTTTTTATGAGCCGTCGGGTCGCATAAAACATGTCGGCGGGCCAGAGGTTAAAGACTCTTACTTCAAGCTTTAGCACCGGTGTATTTCAAAGTATAACTGCGCATTTGCTCAATGTCAATATAAAAAGAAATAAATGAAACACGCAGAATTATAACGAAAATTTTAGCCAGCAAGAATTTTCAAATCTTTAGTTTTATTTTGGCCTTGCCTTCACCATTTATGAAATTTGAATGATGACACGTAATTCGAAAGCTATACTGAATGTTCATTATATTGTAAATAAATAGCCATATACTTTTAGAGCCGAGTTTTCTTACTCTGTTTCCTAAAGCGAGAGTTGTGACTACTGAAATGTCTAAAAAATGTGCGAGGGGAGATTTTGCGATCACAATGACCGAGCGAGTTGTTCGAGGAATTGGTATTTAAAACACGATGTTAATGCGATGAGGATACTTAATCAATGTTTGAATACCCTGTAAAGAATTATTTTAAAAAACGCCGCCAGTAAAATGCTAGATACGAATTTTCAAATACTATATATTTTTAGTGAATATCGGTTTTCAAAATTATAAAAAAGTCGAACTTCTATTTCGCATATATGCAAAATTTAGGACACCTAAAATACTCACTTCCAAACGACTTGTTTCTTAAGAAAACTTACTTTGCATTTCAGATCATAAACCCATTTCTGTTCGTTGAATTTTGTATTACTCCAGAATGATTTTTGTAAACAAGAGCCAGATAGCTCGACTTAAAAGACGTTAAATTGTAAATGTCGAATCTTTCGAAAACCTAGGTTAACTATCGTAAACAAATTGTTATTTAAAGTATTCTAATTGGGTAACTTTTATTTGCCCACTTTATTCGAAATTCCAGCAACACTATCGTAAAATAGATTAATTTGATTTTATATCTTCTTAGTAAATATTTGTATTTAAAATATTCAGAGTGGCGTGATATTTACTAACATAATATTTTCGTTTTTAATGTTTTTTACGTTTTCTGTGTTTATGATTTAACGTGTGTATTGCTTAATGCGTGAGTATTTAGGAATTGACGGTTTTAGTTTTATGATTTAAGGTTTCATAATAAGCTGGAGAGTGAATATAATCCAATATAAAATAAATTAGCGACTAAGCATGTCGATCCATTTTCACATAAAAATCTTTTCATTTTACAATATTTAAAATGAATATTTTCATATATTTAAAACGCTTTTGGATTATTTTTATCATGTAACATACGTTTAATGTTAGGATAAAACTTGCTTAGCGAAAGAATGTAATTTAAAAATTAATTAATTGTGAAAGGAAATCCAAAATAACCCAAATTAAATTTAGCGCAAAAATATTGATTTTCTTAAAGGTGACAAAAAATCATAAAACGTTGTTGGCAGACATCAGAAGCAATCAACCATTTTTTAATAAGCTCATTTTTCAATAAAAAGAAGCAAAATATTGCAAAAGCTTTAAAATTAAGGCCTTAGGGTTAAAGGAATTCTGAATTTAAGGCCCAACTACTGCAATACGTCTACAAAAACTGTTCAATGACCATCCTGCATAAACAATAAAGGAAGGGGGTAATAATTCACAATAATAAGTCACGAAAAGGCTTGCGAATAAACAAAATGATAGCACCAACTTTTAAATATAGGGTTGCAACTTTTTTGCCTCTCTAGAGGCTATTTTGAGAACGCAAATATCGCCAGTAAAGTATCTGTCAGAGATGATTTGGGAGAAATGACATTTCGTTGTCGTCGATGTAATGTCGACAAGTACACGGTTTCTACCACGTGTAAATCATTTACTTGATGGCGTAACATCGTCAAATAAGACAACTTTCATATGTTAGAGGAAAAGAGTTTCAAAATCTTATGGGGAGAAGTTGGCAATAACTGTTACATGAAGTTTCAACACCAGCTTTATGTCCTTTAGCTTGGCTTACAGAATACATTATTATAAATAAAATTACTCCCACAAGGCAAAATTCGAATAAAGCGGCCATGCGCATTGAAAACCCATTGTTGATTTGCTAGATTTTTGAGAAGGTTGGTTACTAAAGGAATTCTTATTCCAGGAAGAAGGTTAGGCAATGAACGAAAACGTCCAAAAACAGAGAAACATTCCAGGAAAATAAGGAGGTGATGGTGTAAACGATGTCCTGAATATAAAGTTAAGAGATAACTTCTATGTCAGGAATGAGAGATGCAAAGTTTAACACATTCCATCAAGGATTGCTGACGAAGATTTTGGTAGATATTACAGAGAAGAAGAAAATGTTCCACAGTTTCAGAATTTAGTTCTGAATATTGGAAACATAGAAAGGTGATGATTTGATGATGTGTTTGAAGGGAGTCGGTGGTGAAAGTACCACTTATGATAGGTCTATGAAATCATATTTGCAGTATTACTGGAGATCATTATAGTGTCTGAGCGGGGGGATGTAATAATAACAAATCTTTTTTCCGAAAGATCCCGATGGCTTGTTCTAAATAATTAGTTTTTGCGCCATTGGCGGCTGATTATTGGGCTGTACGAAATCTTGATTTTCGAAGAATTGGCATGGTTTTTGCGTCTGGATGAGCTTATTGTCAGTAAACATATTAAGAAAAAAGGACTAACAAAGAAATATTCGTATTAACACAAGCAAAGTTGCACAACCAATGTTTTAACCAAAGCCACCGTTATCTGAAATTTACTTTCTTTTTATTATTAATCGATATATATATATATAAGATTTGCATATATATAGTATGTAAAGATCTAAAATATCTTAATTCATTATATATGTAATTGTTAACGTTAATAATTATATAATTAATAACTAAATGTTAAAACTAACATGATGTGTTAGTAAACATAACATTAAACATAAAAATTAAGCATAACATTAAACTTAACACAATTAAAACTAACGTAATTATATACTAATATATTAATGTATTAATATAGGATATAATATATAATGTTAATATCTAAATTATTAATACATCTAAAGTATCTTATCTAAGAAATCTTGCTCTGTGAAAATAAATAATCGTATTAAAATTAACAAAATCACATAAATTTTTACGTGAACGCATAACTGTTTTCACTGCTCACTCTCACAAATGTTTACTAAGCATTCACGAGGTACGGGACTTAAATAATGTATAATATCCTAGAAACGATGTTACAGTACAATAACGATAATTTATCGACTACTCTACAAATAAAAATTACCGAATTATCTGAACGTTTGTGCTGGATAATCGAGGGTCGATTACAGTTTTTTAGAAAGTGAAAAAATAGGTGAAAATTAACCCTAAAACTTACGTACTAGTTATGTATTAAATTCTAAAACAAATACTAATGGCTAAACAAGTCGATTATAGAGGAAAAGAAAGACGTAATTTAAATATTGTCAAAGTATATAATGGGGTATTGAATATGTCATTTAGTTTCAGAAGCAATAACCCTAACACAGAATTTAATAGCTTAAGTTCAAAATTCAGTTATTCGAAGACTTGAATAGTTCAAATCAAAATATTCTATATACTGTCTAAAAGTGTGTTCAGAGGCATGTTCTGAAGAACTTCTGTTGAAAACCGTGAATATCTGAATTTCTCAGAGAAAACTGTAATATACATCAGGGTCCTTTTCAAGAAATCTATGATTTTATTTCCTGGTTTCCTATCACAGACAATAACGCATTGAGAGAACGTCATAAAGCTGACAATGAAAATAGAAAGCATCGCGGAATTGATAGCCGTCTTTGAAAGCCTCACAAAAGCCAAACATCCAGTGCCGTTCGAATACCCTGCACCGCAGTGCCAAATATTATTGTTGCGTGAAAGGAAGAAATGTGAAGGGGGAATAAAAAAGAAATCATTTAGAAAACGGGATATCCCCTTTCTCATAACTGCAGGCGTTCAGTACTTCCTGAATAATTTATTTCATTTTATTACCAATTTATAAAAAGACAACTACTTAAATAAAGATAAAAATAAACTAGCTAAGAGTTAATGTCTTATATAAGTAAGTAATTCGTGTTGCTGTCAATTAAATAAAAGTTAAGATAAGAATCAGTAAGTTAAATAGAAATTTAACGATGAAATGAATGTTGAAAGGCAAGAACTAAAATGAGCACGCATAAGCTGTATTGAAGCTATTTATATCCCAGGAACGCCATGCAGTGCGGGTAACAGACTATATCTCACAATATCGAATTGTAATTAATCACCGAGATTTCGAACATTAATTCAAAGACATTTAATATGTAGCTGAACTACTCCATTAATGACGAAAAGAGCATTAATATTTGCTCACACAATCAGAATTGCCTATACTAAATTGTCAGTTCTAAGTCAAACAGTTTGCCCAATCCGTAGTTCTCATATGGCGAGTAATCCTCTTTTGAAAACATGGGACTTTTTGAGGAACAATTTTCATTAGATTTCTATAAAAGCAATGTGAACATTCGCAAACCAAATTCATTCTTTAATTGCTTTACTAACCTAATTCATTTCAAGTCTCTATCTTTTTATCATTTCAAACAAATTTATAAATATTCTAGGATTATGAGGTCCAGAAAGCAGCTTTTCCTAATTAACTATTTCTTTCATACCTGTATTTTACTTTCGTTTATTTTTGTGTAATACGTTATTTTTTATAATCTGCTTTTTCGAGATTTCAGTTTTTTCTTTGAGAAATTTTAATTCTGCATAATAAACAGAACTGGGAATAAAAGCCTGGCATGAAACGTTTTCATTTTTTTTTTAAATTGCAGTAAAACCCCTCGTTAGCGAACACTTACCAGACAAAAGAATTTGTCCTTAAGAGAGGGGTACTACTTACAAAGAATCTCTTCGTGAGAGATTTTTATCTGACCAAAAAATAGGGTGACCATGTCAGAGAGATGTGTGTGTGTGTTTGAGATGGTTTAATTCTATTTATATGGGAATTATTTTGAAAATGTGAGCTTGATGACATGTGCATTAGCTTTTAGCTCTTGAAAAATAGCTGGTGTTGGGATTGTTGGCAGGTGGGGGATGGGGGGGAAGCGATTCGCTTCACTGTCAAGAGGCCCGGCGCACTGTGAGGCAAATCGCGATCTAAGAGTGCAAAAGTCTAAAATCCAAGGTTAGAGTGGCAGCCGAAAATATGATATATGTAAAGTATTTTCCTAAACTTAAACTAATTTGACTTCCGGTGCATGATGAATACAACTAAGTAATAGAACTTCAAGTTTGGATGAACATTATGATTCTGAACTGTCAATGATAATTGCGTTAAAAATTATAATGTGCTGTTATTAGAGATTCAAAAGGGTTTCATCTGATTAAATAGAAATCAACCCGTCCACCAAAAGTAAGATATATAGGGTTCCGAATGCGGCAAATAACTTCTCAACAAAGACAAATCTTGCAACAGAAGTTATGTATAGGTAAGTAAAATAACTATGCACTGTCAGATGAGATGGGCAGTAGTACTCCTGGTGGCGAATTATGGAAGTTGAAAATTTTATTTCGAAAAATAATAAAGATAGCGAAATATTTTCAATTGGAAAGTTGTACAGCGTCCTTTAATTAGTAAATTGGAAAATAATAAAACCATTGAAGAAAAGATCCAACAAAAGGCTCTTAGATGGTTTGGGCACGTAATGAGAATGAGCGATAAAAGATGACCGAAAAAGATGTTGCAGCATATTAGCAGCTAGTGGGGAGAAGAAAAGGAGGAAGACCGCGTAAAACATGGATGGCAGGGATAAAAGAAGAAATGGAAAAAAGCAGTGTTGATGCAGACACTTAGAGGAACAAAGACCAATGGAAGAAATACATGGCATGATGGAGGGTACCCTCATTGGGGAGAGGCCATGTAAACTGAACTGAAACTAAAAAGGAAAATATTTTTTATGCCCACTTTTTCCAGATCAAACCAGAGCTTTTTATTTATAGAAGAAACCGAAATATCTGGTAACTCTTTTTCTTCTCTACATAGGAAGCTCTGGTTTGAGATGGAAAACAAGGATATCAAAAATATTATTTATTAATTCCCCACGAAAAAATTACAAAGAACATGCCCTGATGGCTTCGTGTATTGACCAGTGGGAAATTGTGTTAACTCTGAGAAGGGTAATTAATAGTATCTCTTATAAAAGAAGGTAAAGTTCGTTACCCACATTTTCTGGCCCAAACTAGAGCTTTTTGACCCATATATTACTAGGATGCTATTGCCCTTCTCAGAGGCCTCACAACTACCACTTTTATGACCAAAAAGCCGCTATATTATTAAGCCCAACCAAAAGCGCGAAGGTTCTTTATCTTCTCTCTCCTAACTCTCGTTAAAAAAACTTTTTGCCTATTAATCTCAGTATTTTAAATTATTCGACACCAATCCCTTTCGGGATAATCCTGCTGACCCTGAGATAGGCAAGTACGTGGATTAAAGATCTCTAATTTGAGCCACGGGACGTGGATGATGGTTGAACTTTAATTGAACAATTTCCTCACGAAACTACGCTTTAAAGGCGTGAAATCTAAATTTACAAATATTATACTGTTTTAAAATTTGTTTACATGTAATACATGGATTTCTTGAAACCAACTTGTAATATGTTGTGAAATTATATCATCAGCTGAGAATTCGTTGATCTAACTCTAATCCTTCGCCTACTTGGTAGTTCAGGACAGAATCGTTCTTTGAATTTAATTCGTGAAATGCTCATTTCCGGTGCCGGCGCCAAGTGGGGCGAACCGGGCATTTGCTCTGAGCGGTAGATTTTTAAGTGCGGCAAAATGGGATTATTATAAAAAAAAATGAAGCTACTTATGGGGCAGCAAAACCCATGTTCGCCCCTAGCGGCATAATGTATATATATATATTATATATATTACTATATTACTCCAGCTCTGCCCATCTTTTTATGTGAGAATGTTTTAATTACATAAACAATGATTACTAGCGACTTAGATTGTAATGTATTAAATAAAGAGCTGGTGACATGTAAAAAGTGGCCAGGCTCAGTCGATGGTACATATATATATATATATAGTCCCTAACGGCAGGATTTTTCTCCTTTAAGATACTTTTTGCCTTCCAAACGTCGAAAACTATCTTCAATAAATCACGACTGCTCCTAAAGAAAATTAAAAATCTTAAAAAGTAGCATCTAGTAGCAACTAATTGTTACGGTAATAAAAAGTACGCATCCATCAGTTTGTGCCAACACAAAAATAGTTGCGGGACTTCGCAGATCTTAAGAGTTGTGCATAGCTAAACTTAAAAAATCCAATTCTTTAAAAGTTTTTATTAAAAATAAATAAATAAAAACATATGGCGATTATAAACTATTTAGGGTTCCTGGGAAAGTTGGAATGTGGCCAATAACTTTTAAACCAAAACAGATCTTGCAACAGAAAGTAAGTATTGGTAAGTAAGATGACTATGCACTACCAGATGAGATAAACAATAACGCCCCTGGTGGCAAATTAAGGAAGTTAAAAAATTTATTTCAAAACATAATTACGGTGGGGAAATATTTGCAATTAGAAAGTTGGAGAGCGTCCTACAATTAGCAAGAAAAAATATATAGTTTACACGCAGTATGTGCACGTACTGTCACAAAGTGAGGTGTTCCGGATGTTTCAATGCATAGCTTTCAGTTAATGCTTTCTGGTGCTTTAAAAGTTGAGTTGAATCTCTTGTAGAAAAGAAAGCATTGCAGCATCAATACAGGTATATATTGTACAGGTGTCCAATTATCTTTCATCTGGCTTATTGAGCCATAAAGATATTTCAGTATGAACTACAAAAAATGGAGAGCCTGACATTATTATAGCAATGCGTACATTGCGCAAGTTTCACGTCCTTACATTGAAACATTGGAATTAAAAATAATGTGTCCGGTGTAATGTTAGATTAGAAATGAACGAGAAAATAAAGAGCAATTGTTTTTTCCGAGGCTCTCCTCCAGGTGGGTAATATAACCAATGTCGCATCCATGATTGCGACATCCCCTACAATAAATCACGCCAAATTACACAAATCACAGAATTGTTGATTTAATGTGGATTTCTAACAATGGTATATTTATAAATCGAAACTTATTCGGATAACCATGTAAATCCTGAAAAAACAATAGGTTTGGCGCATAGGATGCAAACAGAAGAGTTAATAGCGTCTTTCTGTAGATTATCGGTACCGATACAGATATACCTGTATAACCGGTATGTATGTATGTATGTAACCGGTATCTATAAAGTTTATTATTTCTTCCACTAACTTAAAAACGTTGTCATTTCTCACTTTGTCTAATCTTTTTTTTTTTTTTTGCAACATCTACGTCAAAAATGTCCATCTCGACAGCTTTAATGTTTTTCTCTAATTTATTTATTACATCCCAAGTTTCACTGTTATATTTAAGAATACTTTCAATAATTACTGTAAAAAATAATTAAAAATTAATTAATTGCTTTAAAAATTCTCCTTTAATTTCTTGAATACAAAGAAGTATCATTTAAAAACAACGAATACGAATTATAATTAATTTCGCTTTCCTTTACTTTTTTCGAATTTCAATTGATAATAATTTACGTCACTGCTTTGACTATTGAGTAATGAAGGATGTGTTGATTCGATGCGCATACGTACTTGTCCACTATTAATTAGCTATTTGTGATTAGATTGGCATACCTTTCCGATGGGCGGAATTGGTCATGGGATTCAGTTCACGGGAGTCATAATTTTACCCATCCCAAATTCCATATAATGTAATTTCTATGGGATTTTCTCTTTCTTCTTTCCTTAGCTTTGTGACTGTGCTTATATTACGAAATAACTGAATTTTCTCCTTTAATTTGGAATACTATTTTGTTTGGAAAAGGGGTGGTTCTGAAGCTAAGGCCATCGAAATCGATTTTTTGTAATTACTATTTAGCGTGCAAATCTCTCATATAAGAATTCTTTCTTTTCTTAAATTCTTTCTTTGTTTATAATTTGTTTCATATTTCATAGGATTCGATTTAGGAAAAGAAGTAAAAAGAAAAAAAAATTATATTCTTCCTCTTCTACTGTAGAGGAAGTCGTTAAGATATTTAAAACGATGACATTTAATAAAACTATTTTGCTGTTTACTTTTGGTTAAAAGCATTAATTTATTAACACAAAATTTGATATCAAATAATTGAAAAATATCATTACTTCATTTTTCCCCCTTGTATGTACAAAAGCCTATGCGTGCCAAAGAAAACGCTTGCGTAAGAAAGAAAATGTGGGCGCACGAAAGCACACAAAAACCAATTTATTATATAATTTTCATCAGTTGCTTATTTATCACTATTTATTCATTTTTCATGTTTATATTCATTTGCTCGCACTTTTTATTTATAATTATTTGCTCATACTTTTCGTTTATAATAATTTACAAACTTTTCATTTATCATTATTCCTTCGTTTATCATCATCCACTGCATCACATCCCATGCTTTTAATAAATGTTGAAGAGCAAAATTGAGAAAACAATGATATTTAAACTATACGAGAAAGATAGTGATAAGAAAAGACAAAAATAAGATAAAATAGGAAGAAACAAAGTAAGGGAGCGAAAGAGAGAAACGCGTTCAAGAAGGCATTTTCCTCTAAATAAATCAGAACATCAATTAATCGTTTACAGGAACTCATTGAATCCTAATCAAATTTCATTAATTTAAAACCCATATAATCGAATGCTCCAATAAGTTAAGTATCAGATCCAATTAGAGTTGTCTTAACGCAGTCATGGGGCCCTGAGTTCGATCATTTTTTGGGGCCCTTTTTACACTAATGTTTAAATTTCCAAATTTTTACAATAAGAAAGATATAATACATTACAAACAAACTTTGCTAATTTGGGGCCATTGTTAGTTCGGGGCTCAGGTGAGTCACCCGTTGATATGGCACTAGATCTAATCATAAAAATCCCAATAAAAAGTAACGACCTTATTTTTTATCGTTTTATCAGATCATACACGATTCATCGAATTGATTGCAATTTTTTTAAAACATAGACATGGAAATATCGATAATATTTTTGTAAAAATAACGATAATGCTCGTTACTTCGCTGCAAAAAACGATTCCGGTAATCAAGGTCTACTAGACCTTCTCAATCAAAAAACTTTCTGGAAAATTGTTAGCGAATGTTCACTTTTCCAATCACAAAAAAGAGTGTAAAAAAAATTAAATTACAAATGTTTTTTACTATGATTGAAAACTACGATATTTATAGGAGTAAAATCTTCTGAACCTTCTCTTTTCACTAAAGATAGCAGAGCTCGTATCTAACTGCTGAATATCCTACATGCTTTATAACAAATAAAAAAGAATAATATTTATACAAGTCGAACACTACGCAGATTAAATTAAGAAACAATTTTTATCAACGTTTTTTAGGCGTAGTAATAGTAACGCCGATGTTATGGCATGGTTAGATAGTGGAACGTACGTACAAAAAATAAATGTTTTTTCTGTGTCTGGTGGGGATGGACCCCCATAACCTTCTGCTATCTGGGCAAGTGCTCTTACCAACCTAAGGTAAGAGCACCTGCAGGGACTTAAGGTAAGAACACCTGCCATGATAGCAAAAGGTCGTTGGATCTTACCCAATCAGACGAAGAGAAAACATTTCTTTTCTGTATGAACGTTTCACCATCTAACCATGCCATAACATCGACGTTACTATTACTACGCTTAAAAAGTTGATAAAAATTGTTTCTTAATATAGGCTAATAATAATGAGCATAAATAAGCGCAACTCATTCATAAATTCCGGTGCTTAATCTCGATCGTTTGCTGAATTAAAAAATCTTGGTTGCTCAATTAGAAAATACATACGATAATTTTTAGAACCCACGTATAAATAGCTCAATCTAGAGCTTTTTTTGTTTAGGAGAAAAGGAGACGCCGTCCTCATCCTGGAGTCGAACTAGAGTCCCCCGTTGAGCCCGGAGTGTCTTGACCGCTAGACGAACGAGGACAGGAACAACGCTCTCTTCTCCTACTGTATATAAGAATATAAGGTATTATTGCACTTTTCAGGAATAACACAATTGCCAAATAATGGTTAACACACAAAGCCACCGGGGCGAGATTTTTGTGAGTTTTCGTGGGGGAATTTATTATACAATAATTTTCAGCACACGCGTATAAATAACTTAAAGTGGAGCTTTTTTTTTTTTAGAAGAAAAAGAGACGCCGTCCCCATCCTGGATTCGAACCAGTGTCCCCTCCATTGAGCCCGGTTGATACGTGCAAAAAATATATGTATTAACTGTATCTATAAACCTCCTTACATCGCAGTTACAGAACGGGCGCCATACATTAGCGCAACGTCATTACTAATAGAAATATTTTTCTACGCTCACAATTTTTAGTCATTTTAACCATATTGGTGTCTGTCAGTTTTATGTTAATAATATAATAAATACAGTGTTTCCTCCCATAAGGGACACTTCCGAATAACGGACATCTCTATTTAAGGGACGTACAGAAAATAAATGTTTTTTCTGCGTGGGGTAACGTTAGTCGCTTACATGATGCCCCTACAGAAAAACGACTGACAATGCAGTGTTACCTCCTAATAAGACACACCCACGGGACCGGGCAGTTTGTCCCTTAAATAGAGGTGTCCCTCCTTTGGAGGTACTTTTTTTGATACATTCATATATTGGGTATCACAAAAAAAGTACCTCCGAAGAAGAGACACCTCTATTTAAGGGACAAAAAGTCCTGCGCCGTGGGTGTCTCTTATTGGGAGGTAACACTGCATTGTCAGTCGTTTTTCTGTGGGGGCATCATGTAAGGGACTAACATTACCCCACGTTACGCATACATACGACCAATCTTACTTAGAAGTTAAACCCATACTCAGAGCCGCGTTTCTAGGTGTTTTGCCGCCCTAAGCAAAAATTGAAAAATGCCGCCCTAGGCGGTCGCCTACTCTGGCCTAATGGTAGGAACGGCCCTACCCATACTTAATGAGGGGAAAAGACGGTGATTATATTCCCTGGACTACTGGGGTACAATAAAAATATAATAGTTAATGATTTGCCTTCGTAGCGGCAGATGCCAAGTCCAAGTTTTGACATGAAAGAAGGGGCGCCTAACGGAAAACGTTTAATCCCCTAGTTAATTGGAGAGAGTTGGGGTTGGAGATTGGAAAAAATTGAAGTGCGGAATTAACGATTTTTGAGTAATTTAGGATTGAAGGTTGAGTTGGGGTGAAACTTGGTTGGCTAAAGTTAAAATTAAGTAAGTTTGTGTTATCCCTGCGGAGGGTAATAATACCTTAACATCTTTACATACGGAGAAAGAGAGCGTTGTTTCCTGTCCTCATTCGTCTAGCGGTCCAAGACACTCCGGGCTAAACGGAGGGACCCTGGTTCGAATCCAGGATGGGGAAAGCGTCTCTTTTTCTCCAAAATTACACAAGCTCTAGTTTGAGCTGTAATTGAAACGTGGGTGGCAGAAATTATTGTATAATTAAAATTAAGTAAGCCGAAAACAAGTGTTGGAATTTCCAATATGTGGCTAGGAGTACCAAAAGGAGAGAAAAAATTCTGAAGTCTAGAAGAGGATAAGGAGGAAACTGTGGTCGAATTGTCCGTCGTCGTCGTTTGTGCAAGGAGGTTAATGGGAAAGGTGGCCGCCGAAGGGGGCAGCGCTGTATTCCCAGACAGGCTTTTTCGTCAAATGTTATGACGACCAGTGGACCAAGAAGGGGAGGGAGTACATTGAGGGTAATTGTCGATCAAAGCAGGCGTACAGAGATGCACAGCTCACATGGTTGTCGTCATTTAACGTCGACCGGAGGCCACCCACGATCGTCCACCCCGAAGACTGGCCGAAATAGATGGATGGCACGGAAGAACACCCCGGGCCAGCCAGTACTCCTACAGGAGACCACCGGACACCGTTGAGTGGGTGTGGTGCCGCGAGCCGCAGAGAACAGGCGTAGAACATTCCCCGCAACCAAGGCGCACGAGACCAAAACCATCCGGACAGGCATAATATGCCAAAGTATCATCCACCGTTGGCGAAAGCTGGCCCCCAAGCGACCGCAGCGGACGAAAACGATGACGAAGGCCCGCGGTGGATGGAAGGTCGAGCACGGCCCTAGCGACGAAGTCCGAATTACGAGGGAGGGCGGAGTCCGGTCCCAGAATAGCAGAAGCAGACATCGATCCACCACCGCCCGGCGGCCAAAATGAATGTCCCAAACACTTCGTCTTAAGCGAGCCGGAACCGACACCCGCCAGTCCGGACAGCAGAGAACAGACATCCGCACGCCACCAGAGCTGAGACCGAACTTCTGGTCGAATTGTCCAATAGGAAAATTTGGCAGGGACAGCCAATCACAGTAGAGAGCGTATGATGTCATGAAGGCAACATGGCGGAGGAGTCCATCGAGTGAGTGGGCGGAGTCTAGGTCATCGGAGCTGATTGGTCGAAATTGGCAGAAAAGAGACAGGTTTTTTCGAGGTCCCAATTCAGCAAAGGGAGACAGACACTCCTTGGCTCTGGAGTTGATCTTGTTTCGAAAAGTCTTCCACCATTTTTTTACAAGCCGTGACTTCGCTCCAATATTCTGTAAACGGCGTCCGGAAAGGTCGTAAAGTCGGGTCCATGTACTTTATAAAGTTTCAGAATTTCAGTCTCCCAGCCTGTCTAGTCATTGTTCCGGCAGCAGAAGATGTAGGAATGTATGTCTTTAATGTCATCAGAGAGTTCATTGGGGTCATAGTAGATTGTCTTGTCGGAGAAGACACCCAAGGGAAGCTTCATGGCCAATGCCCAGACTTCCTCGAAATTGCGTGCTTTCGCAATTTTCTGAAGGGTGATAGGTGGGGTACTCCCTGGAAGGTCAAGTTGAATAGAAGGTGTATTTTTGGATGAACGATTTCTCTTCTTCTTCTTAGGCGTGGGCTGAGGCGATGTTGTTGTATTGCCTTCGGGGTCCGGCGAAGCAATTCGAGAAGAAGGCGGGATGGAGTTGAACAGGTCGGGGTGGCAGGGGACGACGTAACTCCTTCAGATGGTTGAGCTGGAGGGGCGGCGTGGATGGGGCAATTTGATTTGAGATGTCCAGGACCGTTGCAGAGAAAGAATTTGCGGGTGATACCCGGGTAGTGGATATTGACTTTAAACTTATCAATGAAGATGACATCAGGGATGGGCTTAGTAAACTCCATTTTAATCTTCCGTGTCCCATTAAAGAAGTTGAAGCCACCGCACCATTTTCCCCAGACGAAATTGGATTTGGGTTGGTCGAACCGTCGGAGATTGTCGAGGAGTTCGGAGTCGGGAAACTGAAATGGTATTATTCTCACTCGGACCCAACAACCGCAATCGGTGACAGGGAAGACACGGAAGGAGACATCATCGATGGTCAGGCTGGAATCAACCAGCTTGTCAACGAGCGGAAGGGAAGTCAGCGTGATTTCAAATCTGGAAACGCTCCATGGCTGAAGGCAACCGAGACTCCCGAGATCGCCGATGACACGAAAAATGGCGTCGAAGACGTCGGAAGGATCAAGCCGTAAGGTCTCAAAGTTGACCCGAACAGAAAGTTTGCGGTCCAGCGGAGAGAGCATAACGAGAGCGTATAGAGGACGACTTAGCTCACCGAGATCAGAACTCGGAATTCGGTAGCGGCAAGTAAAATCCAAGGTCGGACAAGTAAATTGCCCAAACTAATAAGGTTGTCATTTTAATATGCTTCAGATAGTACAAAACCGTTTATAGATAATCAAGGTGGCTACATAATATAGATTAATTTATGTAATATATTATTCATCCAGAGGAGAGCTTTGTAAAAAAACTATTGCTCTTTCTTTTCTCGTTCATTTCTAACATAACATTACACCAGACACATTATATTTAATTCAAATGCTTCAACGTAAGGACGTGAAACTTACGCAATGTACGTATTACTATAATATTATCAGCCTCTTCATTCTTTGTAGTGCATATTGAAATTTCTTTATGGCTCATAATGGCCAGATAAAAGATAATTTTCCAAGCACCCAGGCTGGACACGAACCAGAGACTTCTGGGGTTCCATCCAAGTGCCTCGATCGCTAGGCAACAGAATACAGCCAGTCGTAGCCATTTCATTTTGCTGTTATGAGCCAAAAATAGGCCCCAGTATAAATCACAAATGTAGGGAGTCAGAATTAATCGTAATAATTAATTCCTGTACCCAATTGTCTGCAATTCCTTACGCCAATCCGTTTGATAGACACACACAGTCGAACCTTGTTAAGGTGAAGATTCTTAACGTGAATTATTTTTTTAATGTGATCTGTTTCCTGAATCTGCCTGTCAAATTACATAGTAATAGGCGATCCTCTCCTTTCCGGATAACGTGAACAATTTTTAACACGAACTTTTTATTATGTCATTGTGGAAGTTCACATTATCGAGGTTTGACTGTACACAGGAGACTGTGTACAGACCCGCATGACTGTGTTCAGCGACTCAGTAATTAAAGTGTTGAGAGATGGTTCAGCCTGAACATCTGATAAATTTCCTTCTCATCTGTTATTATAAGCTAAAAAGAAGTTCCAATACGGACCATAAAAAAATGGAGAATTTGGCTTAATCAAAATAGCTAATTCCTCCGCGTACCTTCGTACTATTTCCTCCGAAAATCTCTTTGGTAAACATATGTAATGGCAAAAAATTGTTTACTTAGGTAAAATAAATCGTGCCTTATTTTTTACTTTTCCTTTCAAAAGAAAAAAGGTTATGCGAATGCCATCGACGTAATTTCGGTGCAGAAAAAAACGCTCTTCAGAAACCCAAAATTAAAATTTTGTTAATTAAAAAATGCGTGGTTCGAACAGCAGACTTCATATTCAGATCAAAAGGAAAAGATGTAAATTTACGAGTGGAGTGGATGGAAAAGACGTGAATTTAAAATATGGATTTAAATAATTCATAAATTACAAGTACCCAACGTGCATTCTTGATTGTTGATTAGCAGTGAGAAATATTGATTACACGAATCACAGAACTGTTGATTTAATGCGGATTTCTAACAATGGTACTTTTATAAATCTAAGCTGATCCGGATAACTATTTAAATCTTCTGAAAAAATAATAGGTTTTACGCTTAGAATGCAAACAGAACAGTTAATAGTGTCTTTTTGTAGATTATCGGCTTGAACTGTCTTTAACAATCCAAAGTTGCAAGTTCGGGTCTTTACTTAAACATACCCACTTCCTTTTGTGGTACTTATGAATGTATAAAAAAAAGAGGTTTAAACCAAATCTTGTATTCGAAACACCTTTTTATCAATGTGTTTTAGACGTAGTAATAGTAATACCGATGTTATGGCATGGTTAGATGGTGAAACGTTCGTAAAGAAAAATGTTTTCTGCGTCTGGTAGGGCACGATCCCACAACCTTCTAGAATCCGGGCAAGTGCTCCTACCAACTGAGCTACAGACGGTCAAACAATCATTTTCCCATGAACGTATTAAAAGCGTATTTTTTTGTGGGGAATTAATTGTTTGGTTGTCTGTAGCTCAGTTGGTAAGAGCATCTGCCCGGATTCTAGAAGGTCGTGGGATCGTACCCCACCAGACGAAGAAAACATTTATTTTCTTTACGAACGTTTCACCATCTGGCCATGACATAACATCGGCGTTACTACGCCTAAAACACGTTGATAAAAAATTGTTTCTAATATTTAATCTGCGCAGTGTTCGATTAGTATAATATAAACAAATTTTGTATGTTGGAAAATAATTATTACTGATTACAGTAATCGAAAGAAACATTTCGAATAAATCCATTCGTTAGAATTTACCGGGATGTGTTAAATACAAGAACATCTTTAACTAATTTTAAGGCGACTGGCGGAAATAATCGCTACAACTAAATCCAATTTTCCATTTTCGTAGGTGCGAGACAAATTATTTTTTCTCTAGCCATTGTGAACTAAAATTAGGTTCTAGTATGAAACCATAAGAAATTGGAACATACTTCCAAAAGCTCCTTACAATTAACTAAAATACGTTTGAAGGATCGTTAGAATTAAATGAAACGCAATTAACGTTAGTTATTTTATCCAGAACAGAGATCAGTGTTATTCAGTCAGAATAAAAAAACCCGATTTGTAATCGATGCAAATGTGGTTGTCGCTTACGGTGCGGTGAGCATGGAATCTAACCAAAAGAATGACATAGAAATTGACATAAAATAAATAAAAAGAAATACAGATATATATTTAGAAAAATTAAGAATAAAAATCAAGAGACAGACATTACTGAAATAGCACAGGAAAAACTAAATGAGCTGTAGGATTTAAATGTTTAAATACTCGCAAATAAAAGAACGATTTACCTGCACCTGCTGGGAGTCGAACCCACATCTCCTCAAATTCCGGTTAAGAGCTCTACTCATTAAACTACAGACGACAATCCCTCTTCCCTCTGCGAGCGTATATAAGGCTTTCACAATGGACAAGTTCGCAAAGAATGGTTCAGTGTTTTGATTGCATTTTAAAGAACATTACTCTGATTAATTAAGCTGCATTTGCATGGAACATATTGTATTCAAAAAATTAACCAGAAATATATAAAAAGAAGTTTCCGTCTATTTTCAGCGTTAGCTGATCATATCATATATTTTATTTTTAAACCTACTTAACGAATCATTTTAATATACTTATAGTGTAAGCTCATCTAATTCCGTGGTATTACAGTTTAGAGCAACCCAGCAGACATTGAAATCAATCCAGAATCTTGAATTGGGATTCCCCGTCTTTCCTGTAGTATGTACTTCAACAACCTAGCTCAATAATTATAAAATACAAATAATTGAACTAATTAAATTGTGTTTTTGAAGACATAAAAACTCTCATAATTTCGTGATAGTCCACTTTATTTCGTGATAGCTGCTCTTTAATTCCGTGATACAATTTTCCTTTAGCAATAAGTATGAAAGTCTACAGTTCAGAATAGGTAAGTTCTAAATTAATTACCTTTAGGATAGCTAAATGTTGGGGAAAGTTTATGAACCCAAATTTACAGTGGAAGACAAATCCTCGTCAGAGTTAACTGTACAAATATTACACATGAACATATCATCTTCATCTAGCTCTCGAACTTCACATTTGGTGTGATATGTTTGTAAGCAATACGGACATGTTATCCAGTCAGCCCCATTTTGTTTCCTTTTATCTTCATAGTAAATTCCATTGCAAACGTTGCATAGCTAATCATCTAATATGTCCGATTGATTTTGGGTTCCAGATGTTGAGGGCCCATCATTTAGTTGGCACCGTAGCGGCTTGCTGTTTCTATAGCTTGGAGGTGTTAAAACATTTAGCTTTTGGATCAGCTCTTGTTTTATGCTTTTGGCCTGATTTTGGACTTTCGTTGAGGAAGTTATAACAGCTTAGCAACACGATCTTCTCCGGTGAAGCTAAGTTAACTTCATCCAAAACGTGGCCATCATTGCTTTTGCTTCTACCATTATTCACCCCAATCTGGTTTGGGGAATCATCATGTGGAGAATGTCTTTCAGTTAGCTCAGACGGAGCTGCAACATCTGAACTAATGGCCTTCCTGTTCAATGGACAGGTGCCAGTCTTGGAAAATCCTGAACGAATGCTGCTAGGACAAAAACTCTTCTTGTAGATTGGGTTAAAAGTTTGTAAAAATCAAATCTTGTTGGATTTGAGTAACATTTCTAAATTTCTACACCATTTGGCGAAAGGTTACCAACTAATTTTAAATTTGGTAAGGCTTTCAAAGAAACTACAATAAATTGTAACAAATTTATAAATAATTACTAAAGGTCTGCAAAAACGTGCATATAAAATGACGTTTGGTAAATTTTTTTAACCAAAACAATCTAGGCCTATCAGCAGGGTGTGAATTAAACTATTTCACGAAGGGAGGAGGATATAAAAGACTAAACAAAGTAACCTCATGGGCTTTATAGTAAAATGATTATCCCCGGCAGGGAAGTTGACTGAATTCTTTTTCCAGGGATGTATTCCTATGAGTCTGGAAAGCCCTCTTGATCCCCCTTAATTCGAACCCTCTTATTAGATGCTATTTTTCTTTTAAAAAATTAGACCCTCTAGAAAGCTTGACTGGTTATTACGATAAATATATAAAAATATGTTTTAACAAAATGCTGCTTTTCAATACATATGAATCATGAACTCATTTAATTCCGCGGCATAAGATTTTCGTCTTTTTATGCTAAAATGTAATATTTTAGGCACATGATGTAAGATCTGGATATTAAGCGCAGACAATCATCACAATTTTTTAATACTATTTTGCTTTTTGTAATCGTTACTTAATTTATAGTATATCAGATTTTATAAACAAAGTCTAATTTACATCGATATCAGAGATGTACTCGTTATAAGTTAAAAACATGATAATACACAAATTAGCAGCAATGGCATCTTCAAAATGCGATTGTTGTTCTTTCTTGAACATCCCACAATCCTCGATTTTTTTTCAGCGTTACGGACACCAGCTAGCTATCCGTACAAATAAAAAACACCTGATAACTCATTTAAATCCACAACAGATTGAATAAGGGGCTATCATGGAATGAGGTGAGTCACGGAATTGGGTGAGCTTACTCTACTAAATGAATTTCAAAATTCATAAATGAAATTTTAATTAAATTTTAAGTTTTAAGTCTTGGATTAAATTCACTATAATTGATGTGGGTTTTTTTTCAAGTAATTCTGCCCTCTGCATTTGGGAACCATGTGTTTGTCTGCTTTAGTTTTCCGTATCAATAAGAACCATTCACTATCCAGGAGGGTATAGAAGGTGGAATGTGATTTATTAAACAGATTTTCTCCCTCTCCTTCTGATGTGAAACGTGGTATTGTATGCTTTATCATTATAGTGACATTTCATCTCCCCTGTAATATACTCTGGAATTAATATAATTTTTAAAATGTTTTCATTAGGATTTTGCCGTTGAAATTTTTTACGTCACGTAACACGCAATTACTATGGTTCCCTTAGAGGTCATTGATGTTCGCACTCTCTGAATGCTACATTGGGCACTATGTGGCGTTCCAGTTGCCATAGTTCACCATACTAGGTCACGGTATGGTCAGCATCTACATGGTTAGTTAAGCACCCTACGGCGTTTCAGTTCCTATTCAGGATGAGTTTTATTAGCAGACGGCACTCTAGCCCTATTATACGAAGTTGATTCAGTAAGTAAGGCAACAAGTTCACTTATTGCGTAAATATATACAACTAGTGCATATACTTATAAATAATAGGAAAGCCTTTACACCAAATATTTGTACACATAATCTCCTATTTGTTTCAACGATACACCATGATATCTATATCAGCATAGAAGAAGTCAGTGAGTGTCAAGAGCCATGCCATGACGGCTTGCTGAACGTCTGTGTTAGTTGTGAATCACCTGCTACCTAGATTGCTCTAAGAGAGATTCCACATCCCACTACGCACTACAACATTTAATCATGTGTTTGTTCATAGACGCAGCCATTGTACAACTGATGTTAAATAAAACATGACTGACATGAGGCTCCATTTAACGTCATTACACCAAAGCAGTTGACAACTGCTGTAACTTCTGCAGGAAATTATAATGTGCTTTGGGGAATAATACAACCGTGTGTGAGGACTTATGACC
>QLNU02003103.1:0-14693 GCA_006491805.2 Dysdera silvatica | reverse complement strand
CCAAGAATACTAAATAAGTTCAATTTTAAAATTGGCGCCATATGAAGTTGTTTCCTTTTATTTCATATTTTCCAAATGTACATAATTTCACTTTGCGCATCGGGCAACGTATATTTTGTATAATTATAATTTCACTTTTTGAATTTGGCAACAACACTTGTAATTGTTTTCTGAATTCTAAATTCAAATCAGTCTTCAATTTTCCATCTATGTGTGCATACAACTACCACGAAGGCTCTGTTAAAAACGCCTACAAATTTCTTTTAACCTTGTATTTAATTATATATTTTTCTATCGTCTTAAATAACTATTATGAATATTTAATTTATTAACAAATATTATGTCAGATAGTATTACCTTTCACAGGAATAACACAACTGCCAAATAATGGTCAAAACACAAAGCCAATGGGGAGAGTTTTTGTGAATTTTTCAGGGAGAAATTATTATAGAATAGTTTTTGACACATACGAATAATTAGCTCAATCTAGAGCTTTCTTATTTAGGCAAAAAAGAGACGCCGTCCACATCCTGGTTTTGAACCAGGGTCCCTCTGTTGAGCACGGAATATTTTGACTGTTAGACGAACGAATTTTAAATAATTGTCGCTTCATAAAGATATTACCAAAAACATATAATGTTCTGTCACGAAATTGTATATGCTAATGGAACAAAGAGAAGTTCAATGTTTATATTCATATATTTTCCATTACGCAATTATTTATATATCTGGTATCTGTCATTAGAAATCTTGGATTTTATTCGGAAATTAATTTAAAAATTTGTCGCGTCTTAATTTTTAAGTAATATAAATATTTTATATCTAAGGAATTAGAAATTTCCATTCGGAGGCCACGAATTAAAAAGCAAATTTTCGCTTAGGCATAAAGCCCATTGTATTCAATCTCTCTCCCTCTGTAACGAAGTGGAGCAATAGTAGTAGACAACGCAACCAGGCTTACTGTGAAACAACAATGGATAAGCTTTTCTCTTAGTAGGATATTCCAGTTCAGGACTTTAGAAGGCACCGTGGGAATCTTTCTTCAGTACAGAAGAATATACTGCCTTAATATACCTTCCCTTCCACTAATACAATTTCGTTTCTTACCCTCATCACCGCCTTAGTTAATTGTCCTCAATTCCCAAGGCCATAATTTAAGGATTTAATTTTTTTGGTGGGGGAGTTCAAAACTTTTTATAGCATGTATCGATGAAATCACTGCATGAAAGGCTGTAGCAAAGTCCCATTAAAAATTTAGTTTCGTGGCGAGGGGTCCGGTCCCTAAGATCCTCCCCTCTAAATACGGGCATGTCAATTTCACACACATACAGTGTTGTACATCCTTGCATAAGGACTTTCTTTAAATTACATTCTTTAAGCAATGAACTATAGATTTTTCTTCTCTCCCTTTTAAACCAACAATTTCAGACAAATATTTAACATTATGGTAGAGCAGAGCTATTGGGTTCAGCGAGTGAACCGTTAATCGAGGGTTCGATTCCCAATCGTACCCCTAACTAAAAAAAGCGCTTACGGGCTAAGTGCTTACTGTAGTCCGGAGGGGATATGTTCCCTACGTGGGTAGGATTTTTCGGGAAAGCGTGTGTCATTTACTTTACAATAATTTCTGCCACCCACGTATAGATTATAGCTCAAACTAGAGCTTATGTAATTTTGGAGAAAAAGAGACGCTTTCCCCATCCTGGATTCGAACCAGGGTCCCTCCGTTTAGCCCGGAGTGTCTTGGACCGCTAGACGAATGAGGATTTTCATTCACTCATTTACTTTATTTAGCGCTGCGATAATAATACATTCATTTACCTTGTAATTTTTCCAGGTTTGAGTCCCACGGATATCGTTGAACATTGTATTTTTACCGACTGTACTCGGAGGTTTTGTACCTTAGTAGCAGAGATTCCGATTCCTTGGGAACTTACAAGACCCGGCGCAGTGTGACCTTTCCTATCCTTTGTCGTAAAAACTCAAATGAAGTAAATCAAATGAGAGTGAATGAAACCAAAATGCTAACATTTAAAACTAAAATATATTGATGGAACAGAAGGAAAAATAAATACTTATTTACATATTAACATGTTGATTGTATGATGTACAGAATAAAGATTAAGTTATATTAAAATTTTATATTAATTACCAAAAAGACGAGGATAAAGGTCGTTCAAGTATTACGTAAACACATTTCTGGCCATTTTATACCCCGTCCGCTTTAAAAGAAAAAAAAAACTAAAAGCCCCACACACGCACACACACACCTCACGCTTGCGTTAGATTTCGGTTCTCTAATTTTTTGGTATGCGTTTTTGATATAAAGACGTAATATGTGATGAAAATTGTAATATTTACATTTTATTTTAATATTGATCATTTATTTGTACGCTTGTTATAACATTATACGCTTTACTATGAATAAAGAGTAATCGTAACAAATTATCTCATTTAAAAATGTTTTAATTTGATTTTACTAGCTAAGTTGATAGACAAATATGACGAAATCATCAGAACCGTACCTCAGCTATTCACAGTGCATTAAAACTTTTTTAACTGCAATCAATAATTTGTTTCGATTACTTTCTGTGTAGATCTTTACTCAGTGTTGCATGAACTAAAGCTTGGTCATAATTTTTTTTCTATAACATATCTATTTTTTTAAATTTTATTTACCAATTTTCATCAAAACTGTCAAAAGTAATTCAACATTCATTCTGCACTTCTGTTAGGACGGTTCTCACATTGTGACTATATGCTAATTCTATAACTTCTGTTGTCTTACGTAAGCATGTTTCAGATCCTCCCCTCCCCCGTTGTCAAAAAACACAAGCAAATTGCAATCCCCTTCCCCAAAGGTGCTTACATAAGGCTTGAACGGACCCATGCGCGTTTCTGCTGGAGAAATTTTCCTGAATCCTTATTTCTTATTAAAAATATTTAAAACGGACTAACATTAAAAAAATATTCACATGAATGATACAAATTCTATATCCCGCTTTGGCTAAACGTCAATCAATGGTTATCCCTGAATTTCTATTTTTCGAGGGGCAACTTTTCAAAAGATTTTACATGTAAAGCCTGTAACGACACAGTGGTAAATGCGTTCAATTATAGTGCAATCATAGGCGTAACTTGGAGAGGGGATGGCAAATATACAAAATTAGAGGGGGGTCAAAAAACAAAAATTGTATGGGAAAAAGTACAAATTTGCCCGTTTTCTAAAAAAAAACTGATGGTGAAGGTTCCCCCCTTGCCACCGCCATATTGTTGAAATAAAGTTAACATATTATTTTATATGAATTATATTAAATCATAAATTTTATTTTTAAGACCACCTTTATTTTTATTTGCAGGCTTATAAATATTTTGCGGATTTTCCTTACATTTAGCAGTTTTAGCACTTTATTCTCCACATTTTCCAATTCTACATCTAATCCCTATTTGTGGTGCCGTATCTATAACCCTTATGTCCATGGGTGTACAGATATAAATACGCGTAGAACAAAAAATTGAAAGCATTTAAGTTCAAAAACAGGAAGTGATTCCAAAACTACATTTTAAACGAAAGAACGTTGCAAATTAATTTGGAATAGAATGAAGCAATGGGCGTCTTGTGCAAAAATCACAACTGGAATGAACCACTTTTAGACATAAAAGAAGAGATGGGGTGGGGGAGGGTTATAGTTCAAGTTCTCACGAGAGAACACAATAGCAACTAGAAGGGTATATGAGTAATAACATTATCTTGATGACTTACTCCCCCCACCACGCCCACATTTTCAGTTAAAGCAAACACGAGCTATAGGCTGGCCGCGTCCAACTGGAGTTGTCAATGCTTAAATTTATAATTGAACTGGTTTCCGGCGGTTATGAGATTACAGACTTGAGACTTTTTTTTTTTTTTTGATAGTTCACCTTGCTGACGTATATAATACTTTGTTGGGGCCAACGTGCAGACTAAATTGTTTTCCGAAGCGTGACTCCCATTGCTCGTCTTTTTCATACATCAACTGTCATCGAAATTTGGATACAAGTTGTAGATATATATACTGGTAAGTGGAACTTTTATATCCTAAAATTCCAATCAAAATGAGACAATTAGTTTATATGTCATGGATGTTGCAAAATTCGAGGTTTAATTTTATTGCAGTGTTTATAATGAATGAAAGAGTGTGTGTGAGCGAGCTAATACAATATTTTGCTTTATGGTACGATCAAACTACTGAGCAGTGACGGAAATTCTGTTTATTGAAAACGCACTTCACTGATATAATAGAGGAATAATTTTGTAAAATGTTTGGTGAAATTATATTCAGAAAACGATGTTTTCATTTATTTCGATAACCACGAGCTACATTCGTTGAAAAAGTTCGATTTTTTTTGTTTTTGCCAGTAATATTTCGACGAAGTAATCACGTGGCCATCAACTAAGCTGCAAAACCGCAGCAAAAATTTTACGAAACTATCCTTCTATTTGCACTGAGGTGGTTAGGGATATATCTATTATCATGTGTTCTGATTTATTATTGTATATAAAATAATTAATCTTATATATAAAGTTATTAATGCTTGCATCTAATCTCCCAAATATCTGTATAGGCCAGCATTATTTTTTGTTTTGTGTTTGCAGAGATTTGTATATTTTAGATTGTAAAATAAGAAAATCATTCTCTAACTAAATTCATCACTTTGCATCAAAATGTATATTGAATTGTATAGTGATTACATTTCAAACTAACTTAACCGATTTGTTAATTATAAAAGCATTATTGTTATAAATAATCGCATTTTAATTCACTTTTGATTGCTTAAATTCGGTAAGAAAACCCAATAAGCACTTTCAGTTCAACTGAATATATTATCATTTTTTTTACACGTATCTTAAATGGTTGTTGTTGCTTGGACGAGATATTAAATCGGGAAAATCTATTTTATTTTCAAATGTGAATCTTAAGTTATGCGGGCTTCGTTTTGCTATTCAGGCGTAGAAGATATCCGCGGGTGAATGGAAAACACCCAAGAGAATTTCGTTCCTTTATATAATAGCGACAACTACGTCCGACAAATCCATAATTCGTTGAATTATACCACGATAGCGTATATAAAATAGTGTGCATCTGTGATTAGGGCTTCCAATCATAAAGTAAAACTAAGAATTTCTGATGTCAAAATTTCTATAACAAACTAAGCTACAAGTCCAATAGGAATCAGTTTTGAACTTTACTGAAGTAAGCCTTAGCATTACACCCAGCTGACACTAAATTGCATAGTTACGTTTATAATATTTTTACCAATAAAACCATGTCGTAAACTTTGTGCAAACAAGTGTTTATGTTAAATGGAAGGTTCTCGACCCATGGGTCGCAACAGTTAGTCGGGTGGGTCTGGGAGATAATCTTTCTCCGTGAAGTTATTATTTTTAATTCGAGCTAAGCAATCACTGATGTATTTAAAAGCTAAAATATTATTTTTTGCTGATACACACTGAATCTATTTAATAAGACTGTTTTAAATTGAAAGACGCATTCTCCATTCTCAAAAATAGTCAATTGAATCCTAAGAAAGGTATCGAAACATGTGTATCAGCGTCAATTTTATATGGGGTGGGGGGAAATAATTTCTTCTTATTATTCATTTTCTGTTAAATAAACTGTTAAAATTTATGCAATATATACTTATTTACATGTACGTGCAAGACTATGTATACTAGGCAAAAATAATAGTTTATTTTCATATACCACATCGAGCAGAATGTTCCGGGGAGGGGCATATATAGTCGTAAAAGATACGTGACGTCCCGTTGCATGTGTATAATTGAGATAAGACGGACTCAGCCTGAAACGAGCTCGGGGTCTCTATTTCATATCGTTTTCGGGCGCTGGCTTATCAGACGGATGCAAATAAAGTCGAGAACATAACTTTCTATATCGAAATTCTCCAAGGAATACAGCTATGTTATTTTTTGTTGAGGATTGCAGAAATACATGTATATAAAAATTCGAAGGAAACTAAATGGTGCAGTTTTGCATTTTTTTTTTAAATTCAAATCTTACGTCAAGGATTTAAAGTTATGCTTTTCGGTCGGGATGAATTTGCAAGTCTCCAGGCGCGGGTCTCGAAAAATAAGCCCGAACTCAACTATAGCGTTCAAGAGACACAGGGTTAAAGAGAACCACTGCATTAAACGACTATTGTTATTACACATATTCTGAAGATCCATTATTTGTGGCTTGCTGTTGTTCGAAGGGAAAAAATATTTGCTAATATGATAATGTATGCTAATTCTAAAACACGATGAATATTTCTGGAGCCGTTCGTGTCATAAATAGCGATCTATGATTTAAATCAATAATAATTAGGCAAATATTTTATTCACTCTCCAGAATGGGTTCATGTTTTATTAATAACGCTATATAGATCATCCACATATCACAATTTCCGAAAAATATCTTTTAGCATGAAGGCTAATGATTGAGTGATTCGTTTGCTTACTCAATTTCTTTGTAATATTGTTTCATTGACTTTGTGGAAAACATACCCTTTATACCACAATTCAACTCACGATTTTTACCCTGCTAAACACACACGTACCCACCCATCGGATCGCCCAAATGAAGCGGCGTCGAGCGCGGTGGGTATTTGAGGGGGTGACCACCTGGAAACACTGCTTGCTCTTAGCGTCTTTTGCCCAAAGTTGGCGAAGTGGCAACGCGCTTGTCTCTTTTGCCAATTATCCGGGCTCATCTCCAATGGCACCCTTGAACGCGTGCCATTACTGTACCTACCGTAGTCCGGGGTTTGGTTTCCTAGTTAACCGAAACTCGAATGGCTAGTAAAACCATAGATCTCGGAGCAGCATGACCTTAGATATCCTAGTATCTTAAAGTTGAAATAAATGAACAATTGAGAGACTACTCACAAAAAACTCGCCCCAGCGTCTTTGTGTGTTGACCAGTATATGGCAATTGTGTATCAACAACAATTGGCTACTAACAGCGAAAGAACTTTTCCATATCTTTTCCTTCGGGTCTAATACTTATCGTTGCACTGTTGCATTCGCATGTAAAAAAATAAATTCACGATCTAAAAATACCTAAAAATTATTTGTATTACTTTCGCAAGTACCATAAATTTCCTGGGTTGGCGTTATACGATATATATTTTAGAAAATATTGTATGATTATAAGGGGCGCCAACTTGAGAAAATTATTGAGAAGTATAAGACCTTTACTTACCTACTTCCTTTAGCTTGGTTTTCAACCTCGCCCGTGGCGGGGCAAATGGGGGGCTTTGCCCTCAATCCTCAATATTTAAAAAAGTTTAGATTATTTTGAAGCGTCAGTAGAAAACTAGTAAATATAAAAATTATTAACTTGCTTTATAATTATTATAACATTGCAGGCCTGTTCCCTTTTTTATATGAACGAAATTCTGTAATTTTTGGCAGAAAAAGTAAAAGCGCATTAGTATTAACAAACAATATATGGCGTTACGTCTTATAAGGGAAACTTCTGTTCCAAGGACGATTTCTCTGGCCACCATATACTTATTTGACAACACCCTCTGAAGAGGGGATGCCTCTATATAAGGGGCGGGCAATATATCCGGTCCCGTGGGTGTCTCTTACTGAGAGGTAATACAATTTTAGTTGTCATGTCTGTCACCCATAACTATATTCTGCATTTTTTTATTTATTGCCCATATATTTTTGGGGCCCGAAGGAGCCTGGGCCCCATGGAGTTGGATTAGGATAACATTATTAGTGAATTAAATTGAAACTAATCACAATGAATTAAGTTGAAACTTCAATAAACTAAGCTGAAACTCAGAGGAAGTTCAAGTTACGTAAGTACATTTCTAGCCATTTTATACCCCCTCCCCTTATAAGAAAACATAATTCAATGCCTCCCCTCCTCTTCACGCTTATGGAAGATTTCTGTTCTCTATTTTTTTTCATACAAGTTTTTAAAATAAGAATGCAATGTCTGATGCAAACTTTTATATTATACTAATTTACATTTTTGCTGTAATATTGAACATTTGTTTGAAGGTTTGTTATAACATTAAACACTTATTTATAAATAAATAGTAATTACAATAAATTATCGCATTTAAAAAAGTTTTAATAAGCTGTTAATAGATATTTTGGTGGTATTATAAAGTATTTTATTACAGTTTTATTATTTATATTTCTTACTTTACTAGCAAACAGTGTGTAATAAATAAAGAGAGGATTTGATCAAACACATTTATTAAAAATAATACATTCATTATATATATAATTTAGAAATGTCAGGGGGGCCACGAAGAGCCACGATCAGGGCCATCGGGTGAAAACAATTTGAGAGTCACTGGTTTAAAAATTAGATATTTAACTGCGATTTCGTGTATTTTTATATTTTATGTCTTCTACTCGCCGTGTGTTGTACATCTAAATATGGCAGTTCTGTCAGAGCGGTTGTCACTTTGTGACTATGCGCTAGTTTCATTATTTTCTGTGTCTTACGTAGGCATGATTCAGACTCCTTCCTCCCTGTTGGAAGAAAAATTTAACAAATCTAATCCCCCCCCCCACCTCAAAGATGCTTACGTAATATTTGAACGGCACCTAATCAATGAATTGATTAAGCTGAAAACAATAAGTGCACTAAGTTGAAACTGATCAATGAACTAAGTTGAAACGTGCAATGAGATAATTTGAAACTAATCAATGAATTAAACTGAAGCTGGTTAAGGAATTAGGTTAAAAGTAAAAAATGAATTAAACTGAAACTTGTTCATGAATTAAGTTGCAAATACTCAACGTACCAACAATTTTAAATGAACTTTTACTTTTGCTTATTGTAAAAGATAACTATCATTTTGACAAAAATAAACATGGTTTTATTCGGGATCCGGAAAAATGGCCCCCGACATTTCGCCTTCAGCATTTTGCCCCGCGGATAGCTCCCCTCATTATAATCACTAGTCCATAAAAAATATGTAAATAATACATTCGATATTTAACAGTAGAACCCCGGCCATTCGAACTTCGCTTAATCGAAATAACCTTCTGTGCTGCTTTTCTACTTATTTTTATAAGTGGACACTTCATAAAAAATAATATAGATGGTTATTTCGATTAAACAAAGTTCGAATAACATGGGCTGGTTATGAACGATTCCAACTATGTGAGCGTTTTTACCAAAGAACATTGGACGAATATCTACTTTAAAAACAATAATTAAAAAATAAATTATATGGAAGGTTATTTCGGTTAAGCTAGGTTCGGATGACCTGGGACCTACTGTTAAAACATTGAGTGTACTGTATACATATTTATACAGCCTACTGATTATCTACAGAGGGCGAAATGCTGGAGGCAGAAGGTCGGGGGCGAGATGCTAGGGGCCGCTTTACCGTAAACCTTAAATTCAACCTTCAATTCTTAGCTACAAGGCTGCGTGGATCAACGATCATTGATACATGATCCCACATTTCCGAAAGGTTTAATCATGATTTAATATTCACCATTTTGTTTCCCACACATACGCTTTTCCCATCCAGAATCCAGATGGACCGACTCATCAGCGGTTCGCTGTGTTCCCGGCCACGGAAAAGACATTGGCTGCAGGCGACGATTGAGTTTAGTATGCAACACATTACAGCGCATAGATAACTTAATTGTATTTCGTCAAACTCCTTAACAGGCATTTCCTGCTTATAAGTACCCCTACTGGACATGATGATTACGACCCTCCGAGTGTGACACCACGAACCCTTGAGTGGAACAGCAAATCATCAATTAGTGTTAAAGGGGTAACCAATGAACATTTGCGTATGAAAAGGGTGAACAGCCAATAAGATCATTGCGAGTGTAGAGCTGATAAGGTGAACAACAAGAAAAGACACTCTTTCTGTCAGACTACTAGCGAGTTGGTTACGCTTCCCATGATGGACATTTGTAATGTCTTCTAATAATAATGTCAATTCCTAATCGTAACAATTTAAGTTTTTTTGCTATTTGATTGTAAGTAAATTGTTTAACCCAGAGACATGCTGTCTACATGGTTCATCTGTATCTTGGTATTTCTGACTCAATTGAGATAAGGTTCTAGGGTAACAATCCACGTGAGTTGACGTACGAGCTAAAACCCTTCTGACATAACTTATAATCTATCGGTGATATTATGGAGCCTATCACCGCTCCATCGTTCTTCAATCCGTCATAGAACAATAACCAAATCTATAAATGTAGAAACCGCAATTGGTAACCCTACAAACAAATTGCGTTATAGGCGTGGAGTAATTAGATATAAAATAAGAAAATTTATAATTAAATATAATTATTGTTATTATAATTTATTAATTAGTTATAAATTAAGATAGATCGTCTAATTAATCGACGCCTATAATGCATTTCGTTTAATTGCAAATAACCAATCAAAACGATGTGTTAAAACAGGTCCTTTTTCGTGAAATTAAATAAAATATATCTATTCCATACTTTTGTCTGGAATTTGTTCATACACATTTCTGGTAGTTATACACGGTATAATAAAATATTTAACATTTTTAAAATAATTTTTTTTAATAATATATTATATTTTTTTATATATATTATATATTTTTTATATATATTATATATTTTTTATATATACTATATATTTTTTAATAATATATTATACTTATATATTAAATAAAAACTTTGAAATGCGTATATAATTTATTTATACTCTACAGTGAAAATTGTCTAATGCGGAAACTTGTTGAAGACGGAATTTTTTTGCGGTAACTTCAAGCGTCAATGGTAGTTAACATTAGCTGCGGAAACTGTCTAACGCGGAAACGGAAAGCACTATTTAGTCCCGTCAAAGAGAAAAACCTGCATATGGCGGAAAATCGCTAAAAGGAAGAACATTTTCTCAGCAGAAAAAACGAAAGAGGGTTGTAATATAATGCAAATAGCAAAGTGGAGGGTGACGAACAAAATACATTTTACAGATATAGAATGCCCTTGTTGCATAGGCGTAGCCAGTCGGCAGTTTTGTGGGTTGTAACCCCCCATCGCAATGAAATTTTGTATATTTAACATAAGCATATATATATATGAGTTATAGCTCTGTAACTCCTCCCATTAAGCGTATAACCACATCCAACTAGATTACTACAGGCCCGCACACGTGAGTCCAACGCCATAGAAAACCTGTCTCCATATTTTCGTAGTGGCTATTCCCTCATGCAGTTTTCCTCCGATAGATGGCGACTGCTGTCAGGGGTTAATATTCTCAATTTAGCAGACTATAAATGCCAATTAATAGCCCAGTTTCTGATTACATACAGAAATATATTGCTTTTTGCTCAAAAAGTTATCGTATTTTATTTTCCAACGACGTTGATGATACCGTGATATGATAATCTTTCGTAACAAATTTTTAAACTAAAATTTAAATGCAACATATCATTCTCTACTCTTTTATTTATACTGCAGACGGTTTATTGGATGAAATGATTTCTCAGGCATGATTAATAACTGATAATAAATTGATAGTTTACACTGAAAGCTAAATTGCAAAATGTATATAAAAGCAGACTTTATTTTAATGGTTAATAAAGCAAAGAATTATATAGAATTTAAATCAACTAATTAATAATTTAATTATTTTTATTAAAATTAATTATAAAATAAAGAATTAATTAGAAGGCTTGACACTTGATTCGAAAGACTTTAATGAAATGTTAATAAAATTTACTTACATGAATTTACAACAGACGGATGATAAAACTACCCAGTGTACATAACATAATTTCTAATGACTTTTCACACAAGCCATTTTTTAATACAATGCACAATAAAAATGAAGTATGAGGTATTCATGTAAAGAAATTCTTTCCAAAATAATTTTACTTGAAAGTGCAAACTACATAATAAAGAGCATGTCCCCGAAAAACAAAATACAGAATAAACACTTATTGTGCCACTAATACTGCAGATATAAGTAGGCTAAATTTTATGAAATTGGGTCTAACGAAAAAATATGCTATTATTAAAAATATATTTTTTACATACGTTATTTTTTATTTATTCCCATGTCTCAAAAATGTACAATAAAAGGAAAACTTATATACAGTAAATAATTACGGCCGTTTACGTTCTCTGGAATCTTTATCGATATATTCCTAATAAAATATAAAGAGGATCCAATAACGCTATTGCAAAAATGTAGAACTGCTCATCAAAATAAAATAATTTTCACTCTAATACATAGTACGTAATAAAACAGCATGTCATACAAAAACATCCAAGTAAGAAAAACTTTTAGAAGGGAACACTCGCCAAAACGCAGTTTTGGCGCCTGTAACGTATAGTAAAATAGCGCCATTGTTTTCATTACATATTATAACTTAAAGGGATTAATGTAGATTAAAAATTGCTTTTTAAATTACTGACTCTAACAAGAAGCGAGATGTTTGCTAAGATTGGGATCTGCCCACACTCCCAACAGAGACGTTGATGAAATATTTTGAATTGTAAAATAAGTGAAGTTTTAAAAATAACAGACGGATCTCGCTCATATGGTGCTCCGTGTGAACCCGAAATTTGATGCCCCCCCCCCCCCTAATTTAGCAGACATTGATGAATTATTTGATAAAAAATGAAAGCTAAACGAAGTTCTATAGTAACACAAACTGGAATGGGACTCAAAAATTTTTAAGTATTCAAGATAAATGATTGCCTTTATTTGTTATCTTCAAGGATGTTGGCATTACCTTCAAGATTATAATAAAATTAGTAGATTTTAAAACATATGTTTCCAAAGAACGCAATCTTCAAGAAAAATCATTTTTTCAACTACGTACAAACGACACACATTTTTAAATTAGATGAAAACACTTAATGTGCACATATAGCTTTGACGTTGGATGAACTTGAAACAATTAATGCACCTTAGCTTGCTACTACAAAGTAAAATTATGAAGGGAAACAAATTACCGTTACGTGGGATAGTTGTAATCCGAAGGTTTTCTTCACTTCGAAACTCGTGGAACGACACATTACTTTTTTCCTGATTGCGACTTAGAAAATGGAACACAACAATATGCCATTTTTAACATGAGAAAATACCATGTAGAAATTATAAAAAACTCTGAAAAGTTTTCATCTTCTTCGGTAAACTGTAAACACATGAAAGCACATGGCATGTTTACCCATGTCATTTGGCGTCCCCTATCTAAATAGTACTCCAACAGAAAGTGGGGACACCCCCAAAATTAACGTGAACGGGCCTGTAGTAATCGCGTTGGTTGTGGTATAACCACCCTTGTGAACTTTCTGCCTACGCCTATGCTTATCCGACCACCAATTTACACACAACCCATAAACCATAGGCATACCCAGATAGTTCGTAAGGGGAGGGTTATAGGTTTACAATGAGGGGGGGGGTTACAGGATTATAACTCCATTGTATTTACGTATATACTATACACAATTTCATCGCAAATGGGATTACAACCATAATCGTTCCCCCTTGACAATGACACCCACTTCTTAAATAAAGACGTTCATCATTAACCAGAACGAAAAGTCACTCATATCGACTATCAATTCATGGATAAACCCAACGTAAGTGAGAGTATCTTTATACAAGGGAATCATTATCTTTACAAGGGAGGTACTTTATCGTTACAATTTAAGCTTACATAATAAACTTTTTGTATGGAATAGGCATGTATAGTTAGAATGGAATTTTGCACCATATTGATCGTAACTACGAAAACCACAAAACAGTGCAAAAATTAAAATTAATAAAAATAAAATGCAGTGATAAAATAAATATTTTTATCAAAAGGAAAATATAATCTTAAAGTTCGCAAGATACGACAAAGAAAAAAAAAAGCATATGCAGCTCTTACCACTGAATTTAACTATGCATATATTTTACATGTGACCTCCATAAGGCGGAAACCTGCATGCTACGGAATTTTTTTTCCGGCCCCGTGGGTGTCCACATCAGACAGGTTTGTTTCACTGTATGCGCTTACTAACGTAAAATTAATAGTTTAATTTTAGCTAATATTGTTCGCTTTTGTTGTGAAACATTGGAACACAGTTAACGAAGAACTATAAAAGTAAAAAAATAATATAACTATTGTAGAATTCAAAATGATGTTTTACTTTTTTTACAGCTTCCTGGGGATAACTGTAAGGACGAAAATATATACATGGAGTTGCACAAGAAGGAGATGAAAAAGCGTTTCCAATTCGTCTCTTTGCTCGGCTCTGGCGCCTACGGTTGTGTCCTTAAAGTCCGAGAAAAGGCCACATTTTTGCCCTCAAAGTTATTCAAGGATCTCAGAGTCGCGTTGTATGTATATTTATTAATACATCGTGCTATAATAAGTAATAATATATAAGAAACATATTTTACCAGCATGCATTTCTGAATGATAAACTCTGAACTTGTTTATAAAGCAGGGTTCACCAATGATGGAATTAAGAGCATTTTCCTGACGTCTGAAGTTTTGATTAAAACCTTGTGAAATAATTTCTTGACTAATAAGTTTTAGCCGGCGTAATAAATGTCGCAGAATCCATGAAAAGTGTTTTATATGCGTGTGTGTGTTTTCCAGAAAAAGCATTTATTCGATATGCACCACTAAATTTTACATGTTTCGATTTTCCCTCTTTTTACAGCTTGTGTGGCACA
>QLNU02003100.1:0-14917 GCA_006491805.2 Dysdera silvatica | reverse complement strand
AAGATAAATTATCAACAAAATAATCCTCTCAAACTAACCGCCATAATTAAAACGTTAGTAAATCAGAAAGGCTTTTTTCATGGTTCTCGCTGTCCTTGGAAGTCATTGAAAAGTCCTTGAGTTTTTTTGTCAAGTCAGGGCCCTTGAAAACTGACAAAAATATGGTTGGTCCTTGAAAAAACCTTGGCATTTTTCTCAAAACTTTTTATCAAGTTTTGGCAAAAGAAGGGGGAAAAAGGACGTTTCTGCTTATTTACAGAACGAAGCCGATAGTGCTTCGGACGTGCCCCCGCCTGCTGAGCATGGTTGATACAAGGAGAGCTTTTGCTGGCAGTATGCAAGTTGAAAAGGATCAACATAATTATACAGTCTAATTTCAGTATTATGCTTATAATGTCTTGTATTTTTAGTTAAGTTTTATGTACGAGTATATTGTAATTGACAATATAAGGTTCTTGAAAAAAAAAATTGGTCCTTGAAAAGTCTTTAAGAAGTCCTTGAATTTCATCAGGACAAAAGAGTGGGGACCATGAATTTTGTATGCCCAATATTGGCCCGACGACATTAGAAAGCGAATATGAAAATTTTCACAGAAAGCATTGAATGAATATCTACTAAAATAATAGTAAGTGCAATGGTTGATTTTGTTTAAATGGAGTTCTAATAATATCTAATCGGTGGTGCAGGAAAGGGGTCTCAAGCCCTCCCCACATGGAGTGGGCAAAGTACATTGTTCCATTTAACGCCAAATCACATGGTCTGTTAAAAACTACTTGAACCCCCATATTTTTTTAATTGCTACATCCCTGCATCTAAATGAAATTTCTTGAATGCAGCCTTCCAACATGAGAAGGTTCCCCTCCCCACCCTTGGTATAATGGAACGTGCCATTCAGTGTTAGATTCCCCTGACGTTAGATGTTCAGATCCCTTGAGTCCCGGCTTAACCAAGGTCCTTGCTTAACACAACCTCAGCTGTCCTCGTCCCAAAGCTCACAGTTAAAACAGAAATTTCATTATAGAATGACATTAGCTAATCTTCAGGATGTGTTAAGTCATGTTTCCAATAAAATTTACCATCACTATGATGTTCTGTGTACTATTATAGCGATAGTCACATAGGTGTTTATAAACTCTGAGTTTACTTAAACATAGTTTTATTTCAACTATAACATACCTTTGTTATTATTTGCAGATATAGCTTTTTGTATTATTATTTCGTGCTTTCTCTTTCTTTCCCCTCCATTCCACCTTCTTTGGTGCAGAATAACCCTTGCACCATAAAAATACAACCAACCAACCCTCCATTCCATCGGTGGCTGATTAGGCGGCTGACGGACATGATGGCCGCCAGGGACCATGAGCTCGAGAGATTCCTAGTTTAAAACTGCCACAACGCAAAAAGCGAAAGATTCAGTACTTAGTATTATATCCACGTATTTTATGCATATAAGTACAGAACGTTCTTTTATTAAATTGAAGCTAATTAAAAGTCCAATTAGTTCAAAAATGAGTGCAGAAAGATTAAATGCTACTGTCATAATTAGAGCCCGGATTATATGCAACTGCATATGCACATACGCGATTGTATATTTTAGTTGTTTTTAGTGTTTGTGCATATAAATGCATAAAAACGATGAATTTCCAAACCAAATCTATATTTGAAGGGTTTTAGTAATTTTAAGAATTTTAATATTTCCTCATCTAAAAAATTTCACTACAACATTTAAACTTCCCTCTTACTTCTTATCTGAACGGAAAGGCAACAGAATTTGTAAACGTGCACGTTTTTATGTCTTAGGTCGTGCAAATGTTGTCGTAGCTGAATTATAGCCGCCATCCTTATTAAGAAAACCGAAGATGAGTTTTACTTTGCTTAGCTTGCAATTGACTGAAGATCAGATTAAAACAAACACTTATTCTAAAATTCCACCTCTTTTTCCCTCAGCGATAGACATGGGTTTACCATCAATAAACTATCCGTAATAGACAACCCGCAACAATTTATAAGTGCTGTTTGATATCTTTGTAGCTCTGGAAATGGCTGTCCTGCTGTGGCGCAGTGTGGTAATGCATTCGCCTAGTGCAGGGGTGGGCATGCATGAGGTCAATGGGAGCCGCATTCCAATTTATTATGTATTTTAAAGAGCCACATCATAGTTACATATTGTACACACATCTTAAATGTTATGTAAAGTATACATATAAGAAATAATAATTAAGAGGAAAAAATACAAAAGAATTATTTCAAAATTTAATAATAACACCTGGACGGACCTATTGACACAACAGAAGATCTACTTTCAAAGCGATCACGTATGACTTCTACTCTTCATTAACCGATTCTCTTTTTTTTAGTCAGTTTAACAAGACTCGTAAAAAAATTCCTGAAATAAAAGAGGGGGGATTTAAATTTCCAACAAAAGCTGCATGTGGCTCTCGGAGCCACATCTGCCCACCCCTGGTCTAGTGTGTCGTTAATCCGGGTTCGACTCCCAGCAGTGCAAAGAACGCTTACTCAGAGATCTCATAAAGATCGCACTGCTCACTGTAGTCCGGGGTTTGGTTCCCTAGGCCTTAAAAGGATCCAGTTCCTTGGAAATGAGAAAGTCTCGGTGCAGCATGACCATTCTATGCCTTGAGCTGTAAATCCACAAAAAACAAATCTCGAAAGGGCCCTTTTGGCCATAAGAATGTCATGCATTATATGGTAGAAGATAAAGCTTAACCGTTTAGAACAACAAGATAGACATTGTGATATATGGTCGTAGAATTTGTGATACATAAAACATATGACTTAATGTATATCGAATTTTTCTTCTTGACTGTTAATAATAAATCTATTCGTTTTAAAATACAGGACATAAGATTTTCGTGCGTGCAAAAAATTTAGATACATATTTATTCATTCGTATTGCACATATATGGATATTTTGAGATCTTTTAGTGCATATTATCATGATATTTTGCTGGTTTTTTAGTGTGGCCAGGCTCTAATCATAACTGTAGTTTCACGATGTGTAACTAAATAAATGGAATTAGAATTAAATGAATATAATAGCGGAAACCCACAATAATGCCATCTCTCTAATAAAAAGCTGAGGAGAAGAACGACTTTAATTTGACTCTAGGCATTCATTTTAATACTTATCATCTGTGTATATATATATATACAGTCCAACTTCCATAAGTCGAACCTCCAGGTAAGCAGGCAAAACTTCAAGTTATAGAATAATTAATTCATTACTACACTTTTATTCAATAATACTTTTTAAACTCATTCAAAATGCTGTAATTGCTATAAACTGTGATTAAAAGAAAGTTTAACACGTATATACCTTTAAAAATTATATTTTATTAAAAAAGATTATAATTTTTCCTTGCCGTTTCGATGCAAAAATTTCACTTAGAACATGAGTCTCTAAATCAACAATAGTCTTAAAAATGTTTTCAGACATTGATTTGCAAGATTCAACAAAGGATCTTAATATGTCGATTACAGAAAAAGTGTCCCTTTAAAAGCGGGAACAGGAGGTGAATTCTGTACCTCGTCATCATCGTCAATAGGTGTCTCCTGAATATATATATATACATATACATTGGTCATGTTATGCATAGAACAAGAAATTTTTGATAAAGTAGATACTTCAAAAATAATTAATGAATTTTCCAAAGAGAAATCAAGACAAAAATTCATATAGAAAACATTTTTTAAGCACCCGGATAAATTACAATTAAATTTTTTGAATAAATATCTGATTTTTATTTTAAACGTTGAGCTTATTGTTAGCTAAATATTGCCGGTTTAAGCAACCCACTGAAAATCTAATACTAAAATCTTTGTGAAAAATTCCTCAGTTCCTTACACGGTTTTGTTTAGTTTTTTTGGAGGTTGGGTCTCAGGGCATCGAAATTTTTACCGCCAGGGACCCCCCAATAAGCTTAATCCGCCTCTGCATTCCGTGAATGTTTTACAAGTCATATGGTTACATAAAGATAACATATTCGTCTGTCGTGCTGTTCACCCTGGCTTTGATTCCATTGGTACCATGTAACTTGCATTATTTTTCCTGCTCACTGTAAGCCAGGGGTTATGTGTTCTGTGGACCTTGAACAGTTTTTATTCCACGGACAATTGTAGGTCCTGACGTAGCATGATCCTTGTTGTTATGGCTATTAACTCACGTTGGAACATACACTATATGCCTAAAAGTATCCAGACACTTTGGATTTTTTAATTTTTTTGAATTTCTAAAAAAATCGGTGGCGTGCATTTAAGAAACCACCCACATATTGACAAAGTGAAAAAATATATTGATCACCCTGTATCATAAACAGCTGGAAATTATTTGTAACTTTCAGAAAATATTTAACCAGCTATGCTTAATGATTGTGTGCATTTTCGTAAAGCAACCATGTATATTTATGAAGATAGAAACTTTTTTTAAGAAAACCCAAATTTTGTCGCATGTTTTTGCTTATAATATTCACAATTTTCAGACAAATTTCACGAAACATACAGAACGTTTGTCAGCGTACAAGAAAAATATTGTACTTAAATTAGAAATGAAAATATTGAATACACGGTGAGATATGGGCATTTGAAGAAAATAACTTTTTACTGCGCATACGCAAAAGATATGTCTCCACACGGTATTTGGTAAATACCAAATACCGTGTGGAGACTGTGATACGGTGTATGTTGGACAGACGGGAAGATCAATACGTCTACGAGGGAAGGAGCATGTGCGTGCGGTAGCTCGGGGAGACGATTCAAACCAGTTGGCTGAACATGTCTTCAGAGAGGGTCACGAACCAGATTGGCATTCGATGAAAGTATTACATCAGAATGTGACGAATCTGGGGAGTAGACTTTTTCTAGAATCATGGGAAACCTACTGTTTGAGGAGTCGTGCAATAAACATCACAAAACCTCTACCAGAACCTTACAGGATTTTTTCCAAACCTCGAGTTGGGGGTGTTCATCTGACGTCGTCGGGTGCGGGGGCTTTCCCGGCGAGGGTTTCCCCAGCTGGAACTGCTCCGCACCAGATGACTTCAGATGGGGATTCCCAACATGCGGGTATATAAGCTTAGGACTTTCACGAACTCTTCATTCTGCCTTCACTTGACAAAGGGAGCAGTTGGCTCCCGAAACGTCGTGTTTTTAAACCTTACGCCAGTGTCAAAATAACTTTGTCTTGGTTTTCATGGCCCAGCAGCTGCATATAAACCAAGCATTACGGCAACCAATGTCAAGCGTCGCTTACAATGGTCCAAAGTGCGCAAAACAAGCCTGCAGCAGTGGCGTGAAGTGTTATGGAGCAATGAATCACGGTACGCTATTTGACAATCAGATGGTAGAGTCTGGGTGTGGAGAATGCCGGGTGAACGCTTTTTATATGACTGTATTGTGCCGCAAGTTAAGTTTGATGATGGAAGCATGATGATGGTTTGGGGCTGTTTATCATGGTTCGGGCTGAGCCCTCTGCTTCCTATGAAGGGAATTCTGAAGATGGAAGGCTATCTCGACATTTTAGACAATTCCATGCTGCCTACATTGTGGCAACAGTTTGGAGTGGGTCCATTCTTGTTTCAACAAAATCGTGCTCCTATCCACACAGCACTGGCTGTACAGAGCAGGCTTGCTGACATGGATGTTGAGCAATTGGACTGGCCTGCTCAGAGCCCAGACCTAAATCCCATAGAACACCTATGGGATGAATTAGAACGTTGACTGCGAGCTAGGCCAAAACGCCACACGTCGGCGGAAGAGCTGACTAATATTCTTTTGCAAGAATGGCGTGCAATTCCCACTGAAAAATTCCAGAAACTAGTTGATAGCCCCCCTGATAGAGTGGCAGCCGTCATTGCAGCAAAAGGTGACCCCACCTCATATTAATTTTTGACTTCTTGTTGGTTTGTTGTATTTTTATGGCGCAAGGATAACAACGGTCATTCTGCACCAAGCAAGGTTTTTGACTTATGTAAAAGAGCCGCAAAACATGCAGGTGTCCGGATACTCTTGATCCTTATTTGCATAGATCTGGAATATTTCATTTTCAGAACAGGGGTGTTTGGCAATTTGGAATATGACAATTTGTGGGAAACTCCCTTATCATCTAGCTACTTTCAGAGGAATAGAGAAATACGGCTCACTGCATCGTCGACAACTTTCTGAATTTTCAAGATATCCCACCTAGTATTTTTTTTTTCAATTTGCCCTATATTATTGACTACAAAATTATGAAAGAAATTTATTCATATCTTTCGCGCATGCACAGTAAAAAATTCTTTTCTTCAAATGCTCATATCTCATCATATATTCAATATATTAATTCCTAACTTAAGTATAATATTTTTCTTGTACGTTGACAAATGTTCCGAAGTTTCGCGAAATTTGACTGAAAATTATGGATATTGTAAGTAAAAAACATGTGACAAAATTTGGGTTTTCTTCAAGAAACGTTTCTATCTTCATGAATATACATGGTTGTTTTATGAAAATGCACACAGGCCTTAAGCATAGCTGGTTAAATATTTTCTGAAATTTACAAATAATTTCCAGCTTTTTATAATACAAGGTTATCAAATATATTTTTTCAATTTGTCAATATATGAGTGGTCCCCTAAATGTACAAATCACCGAAACTTTATTGGAAAATGTGCATTTAAGCATATTCTATATATCTTTAAAGTTAGAGAAAAATTGGCGGAGTAGTTCCTTAGAAGTTCGAAAAAAAAAATAAAAAATCCAAAGTGCCCGGATACTTTTGGGCATACAGTGTAGGTGCTGTCCTAGATGAAAAATTATAGAACTCGTGGGAATATGTAGCTTTAAATATGATCATGCACAATTTCAAATCAAATCAAACTTTATTCTGATGGATTCAAATTTTTTATATCATGTGATAATCATGTACAATTTACTAGCTAAGTTAATCCGTGTGGGCAGCAAAGGGTAAAGACTTTGAGGGGCAAGGCCCTTGCTGCCAAGAATTGAGTATAATTAGTGAAAGTAATAAATAAATACAATAAAAGAGCTAGTCGATTAGTATAGGCATGGAAGATATAAATTGATAAAAATGTAGTGATATCATAATTCTCTATCCAGTGGATATCTGTGGATAAGTTTTTCATATTGAGCAAAGGGATAAATAGATTTAAGTAGACGATTCCACAGCCTAGGGCCAAAGCAACAGATGCTAGAAAGTCCAAGTTTCGTTCGTGAATATTCTGGTATCAGACAATTAGGAACATATCTCCATTTTAATTGTTTCGATTACGTATAGATGGCAGCACAAAATAGACGTAAAAAATTTCATTACCGCATTTTGGTTCAGCAAAAACGTGTTTATCTAACTGAAATTTTATCCGAGGTCAAATTAATTTTTGCAATATTTTTGTCGAATGGGGGCGCCACACTCTGACGGCGGGTTTATGACACGGTTCAGAAGCAAACTTGATGCTTGCTTTATGTTAACTATGGGCATTTCGACGTAAGCATTTTATTATTATCGTATTTAATTTTCTACGTAATCGTGTTTTCTGCTTGAAATATGTAAGTGTGTTAAATTAAGAATCAATTAAATTTATAAATACGGATTATTTTAACTTTGTAAGCCTCATAAGCGCAAAATAATTTTAATGCGGGGAAATACTGTTGAAAGTTCTTATGAACGATAATGCTGCCATCTATTATTAGCTATTATTGGCTTCGAACGCGCATAACAGAAAAGACTTTTAGCACTCACCCGCAGAGACATTCATACTGATGTAAATAAAGTGATTGATAAATTTTCAAAAAAAACCAAGATGGCTCCACTTTGCACGAAAAACTTCAAGTTTTTTGTTTACTTCTTATAAAAGAAGTAAAATAATTACAATGTTTTTGTAGTTTAAATTTAAACTTGTTCTATTAATTACATTGTAAATTATCGTTTTTGGTTATTGTATATGTGTCCTTTACTAGATTATCTTTCAGTCATACTGGAACTTACTGCCTTAAACCATATGGTTTAATTAAAGAAAAACCCAGCTTTAATTCATTGTCTAAATTAAACTTTTTGATGAGTTGTCCAACCTTTTTGGGTAGCGGTCCACTTAAAGAATTTCTTGGATCTCGTTGGCCAGCGGTTTCTTAGAAAAAAGGGGGAAAATAAAACTTAGACTTAACAGCCTCCCTATACAGTTTCTCCCAGTTATTTGTTTGTGCACTTGCGATATAGAAAGATGTCATCTATGCTGGCCCCACGATTTTTCATTATTTCTGAAAAAATCCAAAAATTTTCTTTGGGAATTTTTTTCATTTCAATTAATTGTAGGCAGGCCGGATTGTGGGCCGCGGGCAGGATGTTCGACAACCCTGATATAGCGAAGGCTAGTAATATAACAACATTTACCTAAACTAACAGTCCAAAACTAAATATTTTCCCGATGAGTGCCCCCGAAACCGCCCCCCCCGTAATAACATCCTGGATCCGCCCTTGCCTACAAATACTCACATGGACGCCACTGAATCTTCCTATTTCCGCCGTGAAATGCAACATTTCTCTCTCTCTATCTCTCTTAAGGCCAGAGTACACTAGAAAATAAATAAAAGAGCCAGGTTTTGTCAAAAATATTACACGAGTAAAGATGAAACGACACACTGCGCAATATATTAAATAAAATAAAACACATTAACACAGTTTAAAAGACTGTACTAATGTGTTTTATTTTATTTAATATTACACGAGTGTCTAATAATGATATCACATCTTTCTCTAATGATAACCTATGAAATAGAATAAAAGCAACACAATTTTAGTGGTGCAGTTAGATAACATTATCAATACGATAATACTGTTGATAGCTATTTCGATAGCGTTAACCAGCTACCGTCGTCAGAGCGAATGGCGGCTTCTGTTTATGTCCGTGCTGTTGGTCGGTGTTGCCATCACGTCGGTTGGAAACTTGATTGGGCGGAGGAGTAAAGCGTATTTGTGGAGACGCCTTCAGCCGTGAGACCCAAAAGGTTTTTCCAAGTGGATGATATAGAGTTACTAAGGAGTTGATCATTAACTGCAACATTGATGTTTGCTAGAATGTGAAATGCCTCAAAGAAACTGAGATCAAGTGTTGAGTTGACTTTTTTAATAATATGTGCCTTGGAGAATAGAAATTGATGTCCGAATTCCCACGAGTGTTTTGCCAGAGCCGATTTATGGAATTCTTGCTTTCTGACATAAGCTTCGTGTTCATTTAGTCTGAGGCGCAGTGCTCTCCGTGTTTGACCGATATAAATTTGGCCACACTGGCACGGAATGGAATATATGCCCCAGCTGTCAGAATCCGGGATGTTATCCTTAAGATGAGAAAAGCCTATTTTGTTGATCGGAGTGAAGGTAACGCGAAAGTTGAATTTGTGCAGGACAGCAGCGATCCTAGTAGAAATTTTCGGAACATAAGGAATTCAGACAATGTTCGTAGGAGCTGAAGAATCACTGGAGAGAGAAGAGGCCGGTTTAGGTTTAGTGAGTTTCTTAAAAATGTGATCAATAATTGTTGGATTGTAACCACGGTATGAGGAAATTTTCCGAATGTAGCTGATTTCTTTAGTCAATGCGTCACTTGTAGACGAGAATTTGATGGCACGAGACACCAACCAATAAAACGAGCTCATTTTCTGGCTTTGTGGATGAGCCGATAGAGCGTGAGGAAGAAGACTAACTGAATTGGGTTTTCGGTAGACACTGGTTTGGAAGCTAGTAGGTGTTCTATGAACTAAAACGTCGAGGAAAGGCAGTGTACAGTCCTTTTCTTCTTCGAAAGTAAATTGGATGTTATGGTTAATGGTGTTTAGGAGGTTGATGATCTGTGAAGGATTCATATTGTTAGGAATTAGAGTGAAAGTATCATCCACATATCTTATCCAGAATTTGAATGGGATGAGCGACAGAATTTTTTCTTCTATACGTCTCCACAAATACGCTTTACTTCTCCACCCAATCAAGTTTCCAACCGACGTGATGGCAACACCGATCAACAGCACGGACATAAACAGAAGCCGCCATTTCGCTCTGACGACGGTAGCTGGTTAACGCTATCGAAATAGCTATCAGCAGTATTATCGTATTGATAATGTTATCTAACTGCACCACTAAAATTGTGTTGCTTTTATTCCTATTGATTAGTGCAGTGTGTCGCTATTAAACTATTTAACCTATGAAATGACAACTACAATGTAACACGCTTATAGCGAAGCTGAGGGAAGCCGCAGAAATATTCCATATAGCCACATCGGTTGATGAATATTACGAAGTTGAAGAGACACTGAGAAACTTCTGTCTACGTGAAGCTTCACTATATCCAAGTTCGATATATCTGGGTCCAAAACGAATCGATGTATTTTGGGAGAATAATCGAACCCATTTACAGTGAGTATGAAGGAACCGCCATTTTTTCTCGTTACATCCGGTTTCGATCAAGGTTTGACATAAGCTTATAACTAAAGGTCCGTTGATTTTTTCCATACCAATGATTATCGAGGTAAAAAACCGCAAACTTCAAATATTGGCTTTATTCGGGCACGTGCCAACAAGGGTTTTCGCCCCTCAATCTCGGATGAGGAGGGGTGAAAGATGTAATTCGTCCCCCCCCCACACACACCATTGAGGAATACTATTAAAACGTTAGCTTCAAAAATATCATTAAACATTGCCACTAATTTATCAAAGCTGAAAAAACCTTGGATCCTAAATAAAATTGATTGAAAGATAATCTAGTAAAAGACACATATACAATAACCAAAACGATAACTTACAATATAATTAATAGAACAAGTTTAAATTTAAACTACCAAAATGTTATAATTATTATTATTATTACTTTCTTTTTTTTGACAAACAAGTTTTTAAAAAACTTGAACTTTATAATGCAAAGTCGACTCATCTTGGTTTCTTTGAAAACTTGTCAATCACATTACTTTATCAATATGAATGTCTCTGTGGGTGTGTGTGTGTTAAATGTCTCTTCTGTTATATGCGTTCGAAGCCAAGTTTAACGACGTTTCAAGGATAAAAAACTACGTTCCGCGGAAGCAACACCAACTGAAAATGCAGTTTGAAAGGCGAATAGCTTGTAGATTCATGGAAAAACGTCTAGATTGCATTTCTCCAAGGCTTGGAGACTTTGGTGTAAGATTTTAGTTTATTACGGTAGTAACAAACAACACATAAAATATTCTTCATCGTTTTTATTTTTTTCCTATTTAAACATGACCGGGGGGGCGATCTTCCACTCCGCCCCTCGCTGGATCCGCTAGTGCTAGTAGGGGATGACTGAAAAGGCGGTGATATTTTAGTTTAGGCAACCAATACAGTTATTTTTGCTTTGTGTCGTTTCAGTTCTCGTTAATGATATTATAGATGGCAGCATTATCGTCATAAGAACTTTCAACAGTGTTTCTCTCATTAAAATTATTTCGCTTGTATGGGGCTTCTTTTTTCCGACCTTGGATCCTGTAGCCGAAGTTCTTTGCACCCCCTACATTACCCATTTAGCGCCGCCCGATAGTATAATTTAAAAAATTATAGCTTATAACGGTTATAATGACCGAATTTGAGGTTTTCCCTTGGAAGTTGCTACAAACAATTTCCACTCTACTTTATAAAAGCACAGTTTTGTTCTATTCATCAAGTCTTCTGTTAAGTCAATAACACGCTGAATGCCCGACTTAGAATGGTTGTTCAGCAAACTACGATCATGCCATTAGCTAATGGTAAAATACACAATGAAAAAACAAGCACCGACTCTCATCATGTCGCAAATAGCTCTTTGCAAAAACTTATTACTTTCCATTGGGAGGGCATCGATTTTCTGCGGGCTGCACATCATTTTTAATAGAAAGCATTCAGACGGCCTGTCAGTGTTATCACTTTCATTCGCTAGACATGAGCATAAGCTAAGGTTTTCGTTATCAATGAGCTAAAGTATCGAAACCTCTGAACAAGATTTCTATCATATTGAAAGGCGTCTTTTAAAATGGCAATGGAGCAAGTTGAGATCGAATTTAAACCTCTTTTAGTTGCTTTTGCCACTCTCGGCCTATACGATCCAAGCTGCGTAAGCAAACGGAAATATGTGAATATCATATTATCTATAGTGGGATGTGTCGCATTCCACTTTATATTTAGCTATGCATTGACAGCCATGGTCCACAGTTTTTTGAGCCACAACTCTCGCGAATGGGCCATAGAATTAGCACTGGCCATATCATTTTTCCTGTTCCTTAGTATCTGGCAGTCGTTGTACAGGAAAAGATGGCAGTTAAAAGCATTGTTCAAGAAATTCAGCTCTAATCTTCAAAAGTATGAGAAATTATCAAACGTTGCAACCATGAGAAAGTTAATCTATGTTTGCACGCTCGTTTGGCTGTCCTTTTCAATACTAGGTGGTGTATTAAGTACGTGGTTAACTCATAAAACTGAAAACAAGTTTTGGGTCTTCGGTAGTGATGATTTCGAATCGGCTGTTATGTATGCAATCGGCATTTGCATGTTAGAATTTCTGCTAATATTCTTCACACTTTTCATTCCCAGCCTTGTCACGATGCTGTATGTATTTCTCTGCATCTTACTGAAACGGATGCTTGGCCACAGTTTGGGTATCATTGTCGACCACAACAGTCAGACAGAAAATGTTCGTTTTAGAAGAGAAATATTCAAGTTCTCTGCAATGTACAAAGATGTTACGGAGGCTGTCGTACTGATGAACGAAGTCATGTCTTTGCCCATATTTCTTTTGCTAATTGTAAACTGTATGTTTATGTTCGTGGCTGTGGCCTTCGCCCTAGGACATTTCGAAGGTAACATTTACAAGTTCTACAGAGGCTGCGCCATCATTGCTCATGTCTTTTCTTATTTATCGATTTCCCTGTCAGCTTCATATCTTAATCAAATGGATAAGGATCTCAGAACCCAAGTGTATCTTCAAATTCTACAATTATCTGGCCCAGAAGAGAATTCAAAACTTGTTTACAAGATGTTATCTAACATTTTATTAGAAACGAAGCATTGGTACTTACTGCATGGTGCATATTCAACCTCGACAGTACCTTCATTGCTTCTACTTTTGGTGGTTTACTGACATATAGTTTCCTTATTCTGCAGTAACAAGCAGTGGCGCAGGAAAGGGAAGTCCTCGGGAGCTCAAGCCCCCATTAGACTTTAAAATACATTATTTCCTCAAAGGCCCTGTAGCATCTAATGCTACACTTTAAATTTGACAAACTAAATTTGTATACTTTTCCTCGAAGATTAGTTCGGAATACCTCTCTTCTTTTCGAATTAATAGAAACATCTGCCTATGTGACTCCTTCTCTCAAAATCTTTCACCATTTCCTAAATTTCCAAGTTTTCCTGAAATAGTTCAGAGATCAAGAAAGGACCACACAAAGGATGTCATGCGGATCCTTTTCTCAATAATATAAATCGCTACTCAAGCGCTTCTCTAGACACTACCATTCCGCCTTCAAAACTTGTTCCGCACCAGTCCCACCACTTGAGATGCGTCCCAGACATAGCCACTTGAGTATCCACCCCACGAGTTTTTAATTTCTGCGTTACTGAGAACGAGTATCTTGATTTTGGGTGCTTCGAATTAGTGTCAGCAGACATGGGATCACAATTCAGCAGCACCACTACACGCAGCAACTTGAAATAAAGTGGTTGTTTTAACCATAAGAATAGATTTTAGAATGGACGGCTTTCATCTAATGTTGATCTGGATTCGAATCCCAAACGCTGTTACAGTCGTCAACGTGAATTACTTTTAACGCAAACTGCTACTGAAATCCTCATCAAATTGTACAAGCATTCCTGTTCTTTAGCTCTTCTAACACGGACATGGTTAACATGAAATACTGTTTAGCACAAAATAATAATCAATGGCCTTTGAAAATTTCCACCGCTTAACACGAATTAAACGCGCTTTTCTAATTTTCTCGATGCAATTTTTTTTTTTAATTCCGAAAGCTGACAAAATAATGTTGTCTTTAAAGAAGATAACTTCGTTTTATTATCTCTACAGGATTTGAGTGACTAGGTCACTTTAACCAGGGTAGAATGATTTCTTGGTTTTATTTTCATGACCCCTAAATTCACACTATTAGACAGTCAAGAGACGGTTCGTTCTGACGTGTATGTTATGCTGGATTCATTCAAGGTTTAAGTGTAAAAATGAATTGCAAAACACAGAAGTCGTCACATTTAGAAAAAAAAGAAAAAGAAATTCTGAACAATATAAATTATGCAAAGTTGAATAAAACAGAATTTATTGTAAGACTCGAGCTTGGAAAGAGTACTTTATCGACAATCTCAAAAAATCGTTTAAAGTGGAGACTGCCTCTGTAATCAATTAGTTTGAGTATATAATAATTTGTACATATAGTAAAGCAAGTATTTTGACGAATGATGTCCTTTACATAATATAAACTTTAAAGGTCTTTATATATCAGGGTTGTCCAATATACGGCCCGGGAGACACAATCCGGCCCGCTGACAACTGCTTGGAATAAAATAAAAATTCCCAAAACAAAAATTTTATTTTATTTTTTCAGAAATAAGGAAAAACCGCTAGGACAGCATGCATGGGAGACACCTTTCCATATGGTAGTTGAACAAAGAAATAGTCAAAAGAAACTGTAAAGAATACTTTTAGTAAGTTTGTTTTTTTTTACGACTCGCTGAAACCGCTGGCCCGCGAGATTCGTGAAAATATTTTAAGTGGCCCGCTGCCTACAAAGGTTGAACAACCCTGTTATATATTATTTTTAATTTTGTTAGTTTATTGTGTTTTTTCAAGACAATATCTTATAAGCGAAATTTAAATTGAAATACTTGATTTTATTGGAGAATCATTAATAAATTATATGATCT
>QLNU02003097.1:0-11822 GCA_006491805.2 Dysdera silvatica | reverse complement strand
CAATGAACGTACCTAACATCGATTGGTTTGTCCTGTGAGCCTTGTCAGTGTACCAGGTTGTCTTTGCCGCGAATATAGTTAGAAAGTTCCATCCACTCGCAATTAAAAAATTTAATCGCGTTTAATTTAGTAATGTCTTTATACTTAAATGAATTTTCTGCTATCATACAGCATATACCTCTCAGATACATACCTCACGCGCCCTCCCTTGGGTACCTTACGCATATACCCAAGAGGACTACGTGTTCGTGTCCCGTACTGGACATGATAATAAAATTTCGGATACGCCAGATTTCTATATGGTTTGAGACTTTCATAATATCCAGGTAAAACGCAGACGAAAGGGTATGTCATTGAATTTTAAATCAGGAACTTAAATATCTGCTGTTTTAAATTGCTTTTTAGTTACATAACTTTTTAATTAGAAGAAAATGCAGAGACCACCGAATCTCCTTTATACAGAATATATAATGCCTCGTCATCGCAGGATTTATTAATATATAATTATTTTACAACTACTAAAATTTATGGAACTGTGAGTAGGTGCCAATTATAACCTCATTAATATTGATTAGGAAATTATTCAAAATGCAAATTAAAAAAGTTTAAATTGGTGCAAAATTGATAGCTTGAGTTTAAGCGAAAATTTGTCCTGCATGACAAGGGAAAGATTAGTGGAAAACTCGATTAAACGAAAAGTTTAATCATGTAATATTTATAATGTAATATAATAAAACGTAATGTAATATAAACGTAATGTAATATAATAAAACGTAATATAATATAATAAAACGTCATATAATATAATAAAACGTAATGTAATATAATAAAACGTAATATAATATAATAAAACGTAATATAATATAATAAAACGTAATGTAATATAATAAAACGTAATGTAATATAATAAACGTATAGAGTTTAATATGTACATAAAATCTCGAGTCTGAGCTACGAAACATGGTTAAAAATGTTAGCCATCAATTCTCCATGATAAATTACAAAACTAATGCAGCTTTATACGTTGACTATTTGTAAATTGTTTTAACACTGAGGAGGATATTAGTATTTCTTTTACTAAACGTATAACCAAAAAATACACCGAAAACTCTTAAAATCCTCAACTCCAACACAAAAAATTCATTTTGTGGCCGTAGCCAGGTTGTGCCCCCCCTCCCCCGCAAATGTTACCAGTCTCCCCTCCCTGAAAACTGCTTTTCTCAAAATAAATTTATTATTATAGGTTCCTCTATGTACTTAAGAGATACGTTATGCCATTTTGACTAGCAACATGATAAGCTCTAATATATCTTGCCATATTGATTTCCAAGACTTCAAAGAAACCTCTAGCCAACATAGATATATAAACAAGTTTTCGATTTTCTTAATTGAGTTTACATTGCGAAGTACAAGAATAAGTGCATCAGGATATTAAAATTTTCTTGTTTATATTTTATACCATGGCAACGTATTCAGCAACAAGTTATTGTTCATCATTGTATATTAATAATACTTGTCCTAGTGATTATTCTAGATTCTGAAACTGGGTAAAGCGTATTTGGACACAGCATTCACTTCAAAAGAATTATAGAAACATTGCTAATTTTGACTACATCTGTATAAAAATACTGTCAAATTATACTTAAGCACAACGATCATGGATGTCGCCACTTCTCAGCTTCGTGGTGTCTTGAATGTTTTAAACTACATCGGCATTAATGTTTCAGAAGGTGATGATGACAACGCAACAAATTGTCGCAAATGCCAAACAGTTTTGGCGAAGTTTAATTTAGTTCTGATACACATTTTCTGCATACGTCCTGCCCTCCTGGATCATATTTATTCCAACATCACCGACTATCCAATTCAGTCAGGCATAGTCCAAACGGAAATCTCGGATCATTTTCCGGTATTTATTAAAATATCGAATTTACTACCGAGGTGTATTACTGATCATAAAACCCCGAGAATTTTCTACAACCTGGAAAAAGTTTCCTCACTACTCAACAATGCAAACTGGTTTGACGCGATGTACAAAAGCATCGACCCCCAACGAGGCTTATAATATTCTCACAGAAGGGGTCACTGGGGCTTTAAAAAAATTCCGAATATTTAATTAATAAGTCTTATAAACGCATCCCCAAGAAAGCCTTAGATCACAGGAGGTATCCTGAAATCCATCATCAATAGAGATCGGCTTCATGCTAAATACAGGAACAGTCCTTTTGACCCCCCCTCCCTTTAAAATCAAAATATATTTCTTATCGTAATTTGTTAACCACAATCCTGAGAGTGGCCAAAAGGAATTATTCAGAAGCGAAGTTTAAAATCTCCCTCGGAGACAGCAAATCTGCGTGGAAAACAATTTATGAAGCCCTAAACCGCAAAAAAAAACAAATAATCCCGCCCCCGTCAAAATCATTGCCTTTGGCACCGCGAGCTCCACACAACTAATATAATAGCCAACGAACATTTTGCAAACGATCCTCCTCCCAACAGTAGTTCCACCCCCCCCACACACACACACCACTCAGATGTTTTTGAACCCCTCCCTGCTGCCGGGTCTTCTTTCTTCCTTAAACCAGTGAGCAGAAACGAGATCAAGCGTTCTATTAATGCTCTTAGTTCCAAGTCCACAGGTCTCGATAATATCCCCCGCATATTGTTAAAGCCAACCCAGATTTCTTTGCAAATGCTATTGCGCATATAATCAATATCAGCTTCAATAAGGGTATTTTCCCCTCGAAGCTTAAGATGGCTAAAATTATTCCTATATTTAAAAAAGGCGACCCATCTGACATTCAGAATTATCGTCCTATTTCTATACTTCCAGTTATTAGTAAAATTTTTGAAAAGGCTTTACACAATAGACTTGAACCATATTTCGAAAGTAAAAACTTACTTTACAAACATCAATTCCGCTTTCGAAAACATCAACAACATCGGTCAACAAGTACCGCCCTCCTTAATATCAAAGAGATGATTTCTGACGAAATAGACAAAAGCAATTATGTAATAGGAATGCAAATTGATCTCCAAAGAGCGTTTAAAAATGTAAAGCATGACATTTTACTGACAAAATTAGAACGGTATGGTATTCGGGGTACACCTCTAAAATTACTGAACTGCTACCTTTCCAATAGGCAACAGCAAGTTTTCATAGGTAAAACTCCTTCAACTCTCAAAACTATTTCCGTTGGTGTACCTCGAGGAAGCTGTTTAGCTCCGCTATTCTTCCTTCTTTACATCAACGATTTGCCCCAAGCTGTCCCGACTAGTCAGCTGTTTCTTTATGCTGACGACGCGACACTTCTGGTATCGGGAAAAAATATCGAAGAAACAGTGCAAAAAGTCAACTACGATTTAGATAACATTTCACGCTGGCTTTACGTTAATAAACTAGAGCTAAATGTTGCCAAATCTAACTACATTATCTTTCATTCCCGGCAAAAAATATTACCTAACAGTTCTCCAATTACTTTCCGCAACTCCATCCTTCAGGAAACGAAATCAGCCAAACTTCTTGGAGTAATTTTCGATTCAAATTTAACCTGGAAAGAACACATTAACGATCTCACCAATTCTCTTAGCAGTCTCCTGGGAATTTTTTCGAAACTCAGACATGTCATCTCGCGCTATATCCTAATGATTCTTTACCATTCTTTATTTTATTCAAAACTTACCTACTGTCTTGAGGTCTGGGGAATCACATATTTTACCTCCCTTAGGCAATTGATAGGAACACAAAAAAAAAGCTTATGCGAATAGTTAACTTTGCAGGCTTCCATGAACACACTGGCCAATTTTTTAAATTATGGCGCATTCTTCCTTTCACTCTCTTAGTAAAATATAAACTTGCACTCCTTATGTACAAAGTCACTAAAGGTGACCTAGTTTTACCTTTCTCCATCTCACAGACGACATATGATTATAATACACGTCACCAGGACGATATCAGAATACCGCGGACTCGCACAAACTATAAAACACACAGTGTCTCCGTTACAGGTTCTAAAATCTGGAATTCGATTCCTCAAGATTTTAAAGCTCTGTCTTTTCACGCCTTTAAAGCCAAAATCTTTGATTGGTACTTAAATCAAATATGCTCTGCCTGCTACTTCTGCCTTCCCACTCTTTCCTTTTAGTTTTCAGTTCTTCCCCCCTCCCTTGCTCTCCCTGCTCTTCCTTTTCCATTTTTCTTTTGTCTGCCTTTCCCTTTAAATGTCCTTTAAAAGTGCACCCGCAACGGTCAACTCAAAATTCATTTACATTTTTCTACTGTTTTCGTTTCTCCTACTTCTTCTTCCGGCCTTGGCTGCAAGGAAAAACATTCTTGCTCTGCAGCTCACAAAGACTCCACTTTTGGATTTCAACCTTTATTTGTAACGTCTTCGAGTCAAGACTCTGCTCATAAACTCTGTAAATGTGATACACCAGCGAATGTAAATCTCTTTATACCATTGAGGATTCGCCCGAATACTAGAAATCCCTTTCTTTGTCTTCCGAAAAGAGAGCCCCGTTACTAGCATCACAACCACTCTCTTTCTATTTCCCAAGCAAATCGTTTTATAGTCTCCTGATGTATGTAATAAGGAATAAAGTATTACTATCTTACTATCTACTACTATCTATAAACAGACTCTATATAAACCCTCCTAAACAGACGCATTGTAAATCCCCCTAAATATATCCACTTCATCAGAGGTCAGATACTCTTTTCAATCAAAGATTCATAATCATTCATAGTTCATTCATATTCATAATCATTCATAGTTCATTCATACTCATAATCATTCACAGTTCATGCATATTCATAATCATTCATAGTTCATTCATATTCATAATCATTCATAGTTCGTTCATATACATAATCATTCATAGTTCATTCATATTAATAATCATTCATAGTTCATTCATATTCATAATCATTCATAGTTCATTCATATTCATAATAATTCACAGTTCATTCATATTCATAATCATTCATAGTTCATTCATATTCATAATCATTCATAGTTCGTTCATATTCATAAATTATAACAGCCTTTATCAGATGGTTACAATATGTTATGAATTTGGAGATTTACCTATTACCGTCACAACCAGGTTCCGTGAACATACAGACTTAATTATTAATAATATAACACTATACTTTACGAGAGATGCTTAGCAAGAGCTCTTATTCCAACGTTAGAGGGTTTGGGTGCATTTCCCAATGAACAGTTTGGTTTTCTGTCCCGTAGATCTATTGAAATTCAGTTGTTACATTGTGTTAACAATTGGACTTCAGCTATTGAGAATGGTACTCCTATAGATGTGATATTTATTGATTGGGAGAGGGCTTTTGATAGAGTTATTCACTCTATTATTATTGAGAAGTTATCCTCCCTGGGTATTACACACCACTTCATTCGTGTTATTGCAGATTTCTTGGCAAATCGCACATTTAGTGTTAAAATTTCTGGTATTATGTCAAAGAGTGTTACTGTTAGAAGTGGTGTGATTCAGGGTTCTGCACTCGGTGCCATTCTCTTTCTTGTTATGGTCTCTGATGTACCTCAAATAGTGCTATCATTGTCCTCTGACTTATTTGCTGATGATTTGAAGTTCTAAACGAGTGTTCAATGCTTTGAATCAGCTTACGAGTTACAATTAGCTTGTGATAGACTGGGAGAATTGTGTGAGTTAAACAAGTAGGCCATTTCAATTGAAATAGCAGCTGTCTTGCATCTTGGTCCATCAAATATGGACTTAGATTATACACCATGTGGCTCATTATTGGGTTGTGTTGATCAGTATATTGATTTAGGAATTACTATATCTGGTCGTCTTGATTTTTCTGACCATTGTGCCAGAATCGTTTCAAAGGCCAACAATAAATGTTATGTATTGTTACGTGCATTTTCCAGGTGTAATTTTGGTATTTAAAACATATATTCTTCCCTCATTGGAATTTGCATCTGCAGTGTGAAATTTTTATAAGCTTAGAGATATTAGGATCATTGAGTTTCCTCTTAGAAGATTTAGTAAACGTTTACCTGGATTGAAGGGTCTTTCTTATAGCGACCGTTTGGCTCCTTATGGGTTCATTCATGCGAATGGCGTCGACTTGTAATTGATTCGAAGCTATTCTATAAATTGATCCATGATAGGATATATTTTGATCATGACCGCCCACTGATAGTTATGTCCTCTCCTCGGGTTTCAATAGGCCATCCTTACGGGATCATTGTTCCAACTGTAAGGTCAAATTCCCGTTTTTATTTTTATATAAATAGAGTTGGACGTATTTGGAATGTACTGTCCGCTGAGCTTGTATGTTGTGCTAGCTACCGTGAATTATCTGCTAGTATCTGCTCTGGACATGATTGACTTGTCTCAATTTTTACATTGTTTTCCTTTTTAGGATTTTTAGGTAGGATTTTTATTGTGTACTATTCTTCATGTACTTTTGTTCTATCTTGTGATTTTGATTTATTAATCGATTTTACTCTCAGTATAAGTGTTTGTATCCATCTGAGTTTTAATAAATTATTATTATGAACACAAAGAATTATATATTTATATTGCAACAATATTTTATGGACATACAGAATTACTTATTAATATTACAACAATAATCTATGAAGAAACATAATTACCTGTTAACAATACAACACTATTTCATGAACACACAGAATTCCATATTAATATTGCAATAATGTTTCAGGAACACACAGAATTATGCAACATATCTTTATTAAAATTACAATACTATTTATTAGCATTACACTATTATCTTTTAAGATTACAATATTGCCTATAGAAATTACAACAATGTTTTATAACCATACAGAATTACTTATTAGACAAAGATATGGGATTAATAAGGGTGCAATGATATTACCATAGGAAAGATTTATATACCTTGGTAGATTCTATGAATTTCACTGATGAATTTCACTATGAATTTCTAAGAATCCCACCATATACACTTATAAACACTATTAGCATGATCACGAGGAGGCTGGATGAATATAGGCTTTTTAAGAATAAAATATTCCACTTAAAATAATTACATTTACGAAAAAATAGTTGAAAAATACATCCGGATATATTTAAGACATATAATATAGCTATATTATATATATATATACTACTTCCACTAGACAATACTTCCAGTTGAAGAGTCCCCGATCGCCACTCATCCAAGCCATAATACAAGCAGATGCAAATTACACGCCACTAAACCTGTGTAGTACCGAAGAGCGTGTCCTGGAAACAGCCAATGAACAGAAACTAAGAACTTGGGCCGGAAAACCATTACATGGCAGGCACTATAATGACCTGCAACAACCACACGTTGACAAGAAGGCATCAAATTCTTGGCTGGCCAAAGGCACTCTCCAGCCAGAGACAGAAGGATTCATGCTAGCCATCCAAGACCAAGTGATCGCAACAAGGAACAATCAGAAATTCATCCAGAGAAAAGACATAGAAAGCGACAAATGCAGACACTGTCATGCGGCATCGGAGACAATCCAACACGTGATGGCAGGATGCAAGATCCTTGCGCAGTCAGACTACAAACATAGACACGATCAAGTAGCGAAAATAGTCCACCAGAAATTGGCAGCGAATGCTGGCTTTCTGACAGAAAAATGCCCGTACTACAAATATGAGCCAGAGACCGTGCATGAGAACGAAACACACAAGCTTTACTGGGATAGAGCAATCATAACAGACAAGACAGTCCCACATAACCGTCCTGACATAACCCTCGTCGATAAATCGAATAAGACCACGTACTTAATCGACATAGCAGTACCCAACACCAATAACATACAGACAACCTACACAACGAAAATCACCAAGTACCAAGATCTCAGACATGAAGTACGAGATATATGGGGTATGGAAAAGATCCTCATCATCCCGTTAGTCATCTCAGCAACAGGGATAGTACCAAAAACGCTTGCGACGAATTTGGAGATACTCAACATTGACCCAAACACCTACATTGAAATACAAAAAGCCACAATCCTAAACACGTGTCACATTGTCAGGAAGTTTCTAGACATGGCACATTAAGAAGTGATGTAAAAAGAGGCTTGGGAACATGGCGCTCTGCCCGTCCCAAAGCCTGTTACCGCCAAGAATGGGCGAAAACTTTTTATACATATATATATATTTTATGTCTTAAATACAAGCGAAAATATATAATACATAATATTTGTCATACGATTACGAAGATTTCTCTGTTTCTCTGTTTAAAACCCTCGGAGCAATTCTAGATTCTCGAAGAGTAACTTAACAACTTCTTGTTGACTGTGGCACATTAGTTCGCCTTAGAATTTCTAGCCATCAATACAGTCGTGACTAATGTCAGAAACTTTTTTTTTTCTTTCCGAATAAATTAATAAATTGAATCTAATGATCAAAGGGATTTATGAAAAGATGTACCGAATTTTACATTAATGGACAATTATCTCACATAAAGTGAGTCTATCCAACTCTGAGGCACGTTTCCATAACCTTTTCGAGATTTCACATAGGCATATTCCTCACAATAGTACATAGGTATATTCCTCACAATAGTACATAGGTATATTCCTCACAATAGTACATAGGTATATTCCTCACAATAGGACATAGGTACATTCCTCACAATAGGACATAGGTATATTCCTCACAATAGTACATAGGTATATTCCTCACAATAGTACGTAGGTATATTCCTCACAATAGTACATAGGTATATTCCTCACAATAGTACATAGGTATATTCCTCACAATAGGACATATGTACACTTTCACACACTTTTACATAGGTATAATATCCTCATAAAATTCATAATAAAGTATGCTAAAACTATTTGCAATTACCAGCGAAAACTCGGCCCATGAATTAAAATTCCATGTATTTATTTTAATTATTTGTGAAGCGTTACTCGATGCAGTATACAATAAGAGAATGATTACAAATAAATCGGGGCAGAATGGCCCACTTTTCAAATGAAGGAACGATTCTGCCCATCACTAAATATAGTTTTCCTATCAACATCGACTGGAAATACACATAAAAATCATTGAAAACGTGGATTAATGTTATAAGTGTGCGTTAATTCTCAAGCGAAACGTAATCCAAGATGGAATACTCGGTGATAAATTAATATATTTAAGGTATTAAGGGATTATAGAAATGGTTATGTTGCTCTCAACTGCATAATAAGCAAGCTGTAGGACAATATACTGCCACAGGAACATGCAATAAAATTTCTGTCAAAGCAAAACACACCCCCTGCACTTAAACTGAGATAGTCATTACGACAGTCCAGGGCATTAATTAAAGTTGTAGCGGTTTGTTTTGTGTCCCGAAATTTATTCATTCTCGATGCAACAAGTCGAACTTTCTTGGTCAGTTTTTTGTCCATTTCGTGAATTTCAGCAGCAGCATAGGACACGCTGAAAAAACAAAGGCTGTACATAAACGTAGTACAATACAAATGCATTTTTGCTGATTTTCTTAGGTCATGTTTGCTGAATCCGAAAAGGTAAGTCATTGTGAGAAACATGAACAAAACACAATTTAATATAAGAAGGAAAACAGGTAAAGAAAATGTTCGTTCCATCGTATTCACCAAATGGACTACATCGTTGTACAAATTTGAGAAGCGACGTGATATGTACTCGCGGTCACCTATTCCTGCTCTTTCACATTCGTCAGTCAATATACAACAATCCAACAGCTGTTTCCTCATTATTAAGCAGAAAGAATTAAAAAGAACCACGAATAGATAAGTCGAGAACATCATCAAAAACAAGCCAATTGCGTGGTAAATGGTAAATGCATATTCAGCAAAATCAGAAGCAGTTGGTTTTAGAATTCCAAAGCTATATTCGTGTATTATGTCCTTTATTTCGCCTTCAAGCTTCAAAGTATACTCGTAGGTCGCGACAAGAGAAACACTAAAGATCAGCATTAAGAAAAGACTCAATTTTATGTAAATAGCGGCCCGGAAACGGCGGACGTATTTTCCGTGACAAATGTAGATCTTGTTCGTCAGCAAAAGCAATTCCATCAGACTATTTCTATTAAAATACAGAGCTTGATAAAGCAAAAAGTACATAATATTTGTTGTTGCAGAAGCCAAGTTTTCAAGTAACTTTCCTTTATTTCCTGCTATCCGCATTATTCTTGTTATAAAGATGTGCAGAGAGTAGAAATTCACCAAAATCATACACAATTTGCCACAAAGTAGCTGACATTTTTCTAGTTTCCCCTCTGTTAAATTATATAAACCAACGACACGGATGGAACTGAGAAGACAGCGTAATTCACCAAGAGCATTCATTTTCAGAAATGGTTGACTACATTGACGTAATTTTCATGTTCGTCGACTTTTTTGCATCTAACCGTCCAATCAAATGCATCAATTTCACCAAACCTTTTTGTGTATAGAAAGTATCTAGAAAAGCGTATGCAGCCGTTTCCATGGTATAAGAAAAGGCTATTATAATTTTCTTAATGCAAAATGCTTTTTCTCCGGTGACATGGCACCACTATCGTTAATAAGACACATTCTGGGATATTCATTATCAAAAGAGGTTTCGATGCTTTCTTTTGTAATTTAAAAGCATTATAATATAACGGATAGCAGGGTGGACAATGTGCGTTGTTTACTGTCCATGACATAAGAAAAGCAGCTTGTTTGTTCCGCCGTAAAGTATTGTCCAACGTATTGAAATTTAAACACTAGTTTGAACCGTATACGTATAAATTATTATTATTATTATTCATCTTTATTCATATCAATGTACAACATATTACAATAAGTAATTCATGAAACTTTGAAGTTGATTAACGTATGACATTTAACTTAATATAAAATTATCTAAAAATATAAATTAGGAAGCAATTGTACGCAGATATTGGAGACACCGGAAAAGTACCAGTTTAACTTATCTGACTAGTTCAGTGCCCCCCTCCCCCCACCCACACGCAAACATAAAATACCTGTTAACATCCTCACCATGCTGTATATTAATTAAGTAAATGTGTAATTACAATAAAGAAGCAGCAAAAAGAGAAAAGGCTGAACCTCAGCAAGGAGAAGAAAGATTGGCGAAAAAAATAATCTCTCTAATCATGCGCTTAAATTCCGAAAGGGAATGAATATAAGGGTGGACATGAGTGGTATAATTTCAAAGTTTTGGATCAATACAGTTCAAAGAGGCTCCACCGATATTGGTACGAATGTGTGGTATTCTAAACGTAGGTATAGATCGAAAATCATATTGTGAAATAAATGGAACCAAAGGTAATAAGTCCCCAAGATAATTGAAATCAATACTTTTAAACATTAGAATGGACATTAAATAGCAATATTGTGAAGTTACCTGAATGATATTAAAAGATGAGTAAAATGTCAATTGATCAGATCGATTAAATCGATTTGGAAAGGAAATTTCAATCAATCTATTTTGAAGTCGTGATAATCTAGCTGTATTTGTACTCGTAGAAAGACCAAATTATAAATATTGCATCTTTCTTCGATTGTTTACCATATTCAGTGATGATTACAATCTGGAAATGCAATAACATAAAGTTAATGAACAATAATATAGATTAGAAGTTGTTGACATATCTCACGTTGGTGCAAATTGACATTTGCTGTCCATGCGCCATTATAAATATCCAACAAACATGTCTCATGAATCCTTACTATGCGTGCTTCTTCATATGGTCTATGATACTTCTGTATCTCATGGCTGTATCTCATGTGTCCTCTACTGCCTGCTTTGTGCGTCCCCTCCCCCCAAGAATTTCTCATCTGCGTCCA
>QLNU02003088.1:0-16745 GCA_006491805.2 Dysdera silvatica | reverse complement strand
AAGTTCATAAATTAAAACTATAATAAGTTTGAATAATTATGGCATGAAGAGTATAAGTACACTCCTATTACTATACACTTTACTGATTGGTCACTAACTGACATTTGAACTAGGTGTTATTACGTTCACTTTCAGAGATAGTGGTTTGTTTGTTTGTTTGTTTGTTTGGGTTTTTTATGGCGCAAGAGCATCTGGGCTATACTGCGCCAAACATAGTAAAATCAAAGACTGTAGTAAAAGCCAATACTTTTTAAAAATTTAAAAACGTGCGTATGGTCATTTAAAATGTCAGCGAGTGATGAAGAGTTAAAAGTAAGAGTGCGAGCAAGTCTATGATAGGGGCATTGAGTTAAAATGTGTAAAACACTTATGGGTACAGGGATAGAGGACGTACCTAGCATTATTGTAATCGGCTTGCAGGCACTTTTATGACCGGTACACCTTTTCTCGAATGTTAAAAAATTTCGACGACTGGAAGTTCTCGATCATTCATGAATACTTACATATTTAAAAATGCACGGCTTGATCACTGTTATTTGCTGCACAGATGTCATTTTAGGCGTTGCTGGCCTGAGCCTCTCCACGCATATTCCTCTCCTCAGAATATTTCCACGGTAACCTATTTATTTATAGTGAATTCTTAGAAAACTAAAATCGGATTCTAGGAGAACCCTTGCGACCCGGTGTAACCGATGCCACAGCCTGGGCCAAGGCTCGGCGGGTGATAAAACACTAATTTGCAAAACTACCTATTTTAAATGGGATTGCCATTTGAAGTAACCTACAAATTCCAATACATTTATATAATGAACACCTACCTTATTCCAAAGCCAAAAATCATTAAATGCCATTTCGTGGAGATGGTTGTTTCAAACCAAAATTTCTTGTACACTTGAATACACTTTTTCTGATTTGGCTACAACTTTTCCGATTCGGCTACAACTTTTAGGTGCAAGTTAGCTGAAAAGCTACAAAAAAGTTCTGGCGGGTTACTCCTTGGCGGCAAGCAGGGATTTTCTGCAAAGTAGTCAAACGCGTGACCATTGCCTCAACCGAAGAACTCCTGAAATGAAACTACTGTCTGTCAGGAGAATGGCTCTATGGCCAGGTGCGGGGGAAGGAACTCGGTAGGCGACAAGCGCGACCTTAAGTGACCAACACTACAGAGAGAGAAAGGACGACGAAACTGGGAGATCAGCTCGGGACAGCGGAGACGAAGGTGGTCTTCGACGTACGGGAGAGGATAGGCTGAGCTCCACAACGAGCGAGTAAGCGATGTATATATCCGAACTGTAATCAAGGAGCTCCAATAAACTTATTATTGTATTTCCACGCGTGGATTCACAGCGAAACCCCATAACCTCGCCATCCGATCTAATGATCACGGGAATAGAACCCACATACGCGAAGACACAGAACCAAACGATAACGTTGTTCCGATGAGCAGTCGAGGGCCATGCGTCAACCAATAAACGAAACCATCGTTCCAGATATCGTAACTTCCGACGTATATCGATATATTATGACAAATGGTAACTACGAAGCGACATTATCAATATAAAATGGTGGCAGCGTCTGGATCAGAATTTCAAGAAGGGATGCTAACTACATTGACGACTTGGGAAGGCGGTCAAGGCAATAACGTTCGAAGGACCAGCTGAATGATACGTCTCATCGAAAGAACGACGATGAGGAGTTGATTCCCAAACGTTGTTACTCTAGTTCAGTGGTTCCCAACTAGTGGTCCGCGAAGGAATCCCAAATGGTCCATGAGACGGGTCATTATTTAAAAAAAAAAAAAAAAATTGAAAAAAAAATACTTATGAAAATTATTATCAAATATTCAAATTAAATATAAAAATGAAACTGATGGTATATTTGTAGTATTTTGCCTCCCCCTCAACTTTTGAGGAAAAGCTGGCTGCGCTCTTGCATGTAAGGACTTTCCATTGCTGCTACTGGGGATTTCACCTTGACAGCACTGCTTTCTTTACTTCTGTACATCAACACTTTTTCCCCAAAAAAGACCTGGCTCCCTTTTTTTATTAAGGTTTCCACAGTAGCTTGTGCGGGGACGGATTTAAGTTAACTCCAAAATGGAAAGAGATTAGTAAGCAGTTTTTGAAAAGCCGAAGTACCTCATTGGACCTTCCACCCTGTATCGTTCAATGTTAAATTTTCGTTCAAAGTGGAGAGCGATCGCCACCTAAATCCGCCCTCAACTCCATTAGATTTTTGAGAAGTGGTCGCAGGTAAAACAAGGAAACGGAAAAGTGGTCCACGACCCGATTGAGTTGGAACCTTTCTCTAGTTAACGAACAGTTGATTAAGCAAAGGCGAATTGCAGGTAATACAGGCCTTCGTTTATCAAGTTTATTGTATGCCTATTAACCTGCTCATTACTATTGTATCTATCAAAAAAATTATCTATCGAGTAGCCTCCCCAACTCCCCCCCCACCAAAAAAACCGATCTGCTTTGATTGGTGAAAATCGCTGAGCCCTAGGTCCCGGCCCACTTCGCTTATACGTAAATCCAGCACTGAACTAAATCCCAAGTTACGGTGGGCCGACAGAAACAGCAAGCGTCCAACGGCACCTGGGTTAACGGCAAGATAGACCAGGGTTGTCCAATATACGGCCCGTGGACCACAATCTGGCTCACCGACAATTGTTTGGAATAAAAAAAAAAATCCAAAAAAAAAATTTTGGATTCTTCTTTAGAAAAAAGGAAAAACCGCGGGGATGGCATGGGTGACCCCTTTCCATATTACAGGTGAGCAAATACCTGGAAGAAACTGAAGGAAGGATTATTGTTTTTGTTTTTTTAACCACTAGCCCGCGAGATCCGTGACAAAACTTTTCAGTGGCCCGCTTCCCAAAAAGTTTGGACAAGCCTGAGCTACACGTACGCGTGCCACAAACGCCATGGGCGTATTTACGATTTTGCTATCCCTAGGCTACGTTTTCTCGCCGCCCCTTTGCTACGTTTTCAGAAACTCTTATGTTACTTTTATAAACCCTTGCATCTACCCCAATCAATGGTAGGAACATAAAAATTGTTACGTTTAATATATGCTAAAAACTTTGGTATTAACAGTAAATACGTTGAAAAACAAACTCATAAATTGAAATATAAACATTAAACGGTATTAACTTATATGGCAGTATTATTTGATTTTGGTATATGATATATCAAATTCAATTTTATAAATTTTAATTTTAGCAAAAAAAAAAAAATACTAAAAATAAAGCCAATCGAGCACTGATATTTAAATGGAAAGCATGACGTCTAGCTTTCTTCTTGGCAAAATTGATTATGTCATCGTATTTGGTTATGTATCGACGTCGTATCTGATCATGTCATCGTACGATATTAATTTTATTATATCGGACTCAATACACAAAATTTTGCCGCTCTAGTCTATACCTTAGTACAGCCTATTGGGAAATACGGCACCGAGACCACTGCGCCGTGCCACCTTAGGGCATGGCACGAAAGCACCCGTCACACAACCTTGGACAGTCACATAACGTAACCACCAACAAGTAGTTCCTGTCAGACCCTCACTCAGTATTTATAACTGGCGAAGAGCAGCAGGGAATGAAATTGCTGTAAGGAGACAAAACACGACTAATAAAACTGAGAACTAAAAAGAGACTGCATGCAAAGGCATTCCCCGAACTGGGACAAATCAAACCGACAGAGAATGAGTCATGCCCTCCTGAACGTCAAAAGAAAGGCGCAAGCCACGTTGGTAACCGACTGGCTTCCTTCTCAGATCCAACAATCGTTGTACAACAAGAACGAACTCGGCTTGCGTGAAGTCAACAATGAAGAGATGAATGAGCTGAAGTATCACTCAACAACGTACCACACAGCAACATACCATATTAATGTCAAGGATATAGATCTCGTTGAAAAGCGTGGGTAGTGTTAAATAATGGTGACCGGGAACGGTTAAGTGGTTCTTGAGAAGAAAAAAAATAGAAAGAAAGAAAGGAAGAGGGGTCATTTTGACTCTTTTTTGGGTTAGAATCTAAAAGGATCTCCAAGATGATCGGTTTCTTGAGCCTTTATGGCGCAAGAGCAGCCTCCAAGATGAACAGAATCAGCTCTTCTGTCGCCGTGGTTTGTGTTTGATGGCGCAAGGTCATGCCGAGTCAATACTGCAGTATTACGAGGCCTACGGCTCTCTACTATCCAGGAAATCAAATCGCGGAATACGGCAAGCGCTCGATATTAGTGGGATTCAAACCCGGTTTTTCCAAACACGTCTACTCCATCGTGGAATGAACGTAATGCGTTGTACCGATTACGAATGAACGTTAAATCACACACACAATTGCTTGGATAGCGTTTGTACTTTTTTTTTTCTTTAGTCAGTCCCAAGACGGCGTCGTGGATGGACAGGAATGGGACCGACAGCTTAACCCGACTTCCAAACCACAACACCCAACCGAGTTTGCAGGGCGTCGAACTCAGCTCTGCTGGCCAAAGCTGTCTTCATAACCATTGGAGATCGCGCGTGAATAGTGATGAAGACACTAAACTATAATTTTGGATACAATATGATTATTTTCTCGAATTTGAGTGAAACAGAGAGAACAAAAAATCTATTAGTAGGTCAATAATACCCATTAATATAACCCATAGATAGAGCGAAGAAAACAATAGACCAATTGTTATTATGCCCGTTTTTCCAAAATTAATTGAAAAATTGATGTATCACAGACTGCTAGATTTTTTCGACAAACACAAAATAATCCATTATAATCGATATGGTTTCCAAAAAATCAACTGAAGAAATTGAGAGCTATTAATAATATTCAAAAAGGTCTTGAATATAAGAAAATAATTCATCGATTTTTTTTCGACTTGACTTGAGTGAAAGTAAAGCGTTCGATTTAATAAATAGAAATATCTTAAAAGTAAAATTATTAAATTAAGGCATAAGAGGACTGATGTTCAAATTAATTGACATCTACTTAACAAATAGAGTTCAAATAATAAAAACAGATAATACTCGGTCAAAATCTTTAACCAATAAATGAGTAATTCCTCAGGGAACAATCCTTGGAACGTTGTTCTTTTTAATAGCAATAAATGGAAAAATAAATCTAGATGAAGGACTTACTATTTTCAGATGACGCTGTTCAGTTGACAGAGGGGAAATAAAATCAGGTAATCAACAAAATAAGTGGTAAATTATCTGCATTTGAACAATGGTTCAGGGATAATAACTTAATAATTAATACAGATAATTATTAATTATTAAGTTATTATTAATAATTAATAGATAATTATTAATTATTTAAGTTATAATTAATAATTAATACAATTAATTTATTAATAATTAATACAGATAAAACATATATTTTCTCATACTAAAAATAAAAATATTATCGATCAACATAACAAAATAAAATTTAATAATACTAGTATCGAAAGAGTAAACTCAATTAAATTTCTTGGAATAATAATCCACGATCAATTGAACTGGAATTATGAAATAATCGAAATTAAAAAACAAATTAAAAGATCTCACGGAATTGCAGCAAAATTTTATTTTACTTTTAAACATAAAAATTCATTTATATTTCGGATTAATTTACTACCTAAATTACGGAAATATAGTGTGTGCGGAAATTACCATTAACAAACCCAAAAAATTAATTATTTAATAAAGCAATTCAGAAATTATGCTACAAGACATGAAAACTAAACGATGACTTACTATATGATAACAAAATACTAAACATAACTAATGTACATAACTTAAAAGTGGCAACATACATATATGAACGACTAAACAAAAGTAAACATTTAAACTCAATCACAATTAATGAAAGTGTTCATAATTATAATACAAGAGACAGGAAAGAACTAAATAAAATTAAAATAAGAACGAATATAAGTAAAAGTAGTATTGATTACTACGGAATTGAATTCTGGAACACCATCCCAACATTAATAAAAGTAGTAAAATCGAAAAGTAAATTTTAAGCTGAATTAAAAGAATACTTTCTGGAGATTAATCGCCACGGTTGCAAGTACTTCAAATATTTTTATTTTGACTTGTATCCTCTGCATGTTATAATTTGTATAATGTGCACAAGATTAATTGATTGATTAATCAGGGAATATTAATTATATATGAGTGTAAGGTTTTTCTCCCCCCCCCTCTACAGTTAAAAAATACTCTTTTTTTAAAAAATACGATTGAAAAAACAGAAGCGGTAAAACTTTCTTTTCAGAGTGCAATCGAGTCCTTTTATCATAGGTGTACGCAGAAAATTCATAAGTGGGGGTTATAGACTCAATGGGGAGGAGAGGGGTTTGCAGAGCTACAACTCATATATTCCTATGTTAAATATACAAAATTTCATTGCAATGGGGGTTACAACCCCCATCAACACCCCCTGCGTACGCCAGTGCCTTTTACCCTACTCACTGTGACGTAGGAGAGAGTGAAAGAGAAATAAACCAATTCTCTAACTCATAGACGTTGTTCTTTTACGATGGAAAGCAGTGGTATGGGAAAGAGAAGCACTCGGGGGAGGGGGGGGGGAAGCCCCACATAGCCACTTGGGCACCCCCATGAGTTTTGAATTGCTACGCTACTGATCGGAAGATGGGAAAAATAAACTTAGTGACCTTATACTAAGGATACTGTGGGTAAAATATCTAATATTTGTTTGTTTTTTGGTTTTACGGCTCAAAGACTACAGTGGTCATGCTGCGCCGGGACCTACTGTTTTCCGAGGAATCCGAACCTCTTAAGGCCTAGGGAACCAAACCCCGGACTACAGTGAGCAGTGCGATCTCCATATCTAATATTCACAGAAATGGAATCTATGTTCGTTTTAATGACGCTAAGATAGCGGAAACTTGCGTTGGGGTCTGCAGTTTTCAATGGAATCCGATCCTCTGCTACCTACAAAACTAAACGTCGAACTACGGACCAGTAGAAAACGGTAAGCGTTTTCTACCATTTGGATCCAAACCGGGTTTTCTGCATGGTGGATAAATGCATGGCCCCCTAAGCCACCAGACGAAATCGGTGTAATGCCTGGAGTACCTATGTATATAAATGAACCTATCCCCATCAGTCACGTAGCAATTCAATACTCATTGGGAGTGGGCGGGGGCTCAAGTGGCTTTGAAAATTATGTGATATAGTCTTAGAGAAAATAATGTTTTGATATCCAATGGGGGGGGAAGGGGGTGGCTTGAGTCACATAAGCCCCTTTCTTTTCATGCGCCACTGATTTCAATTAACAGATAAGCTGGATAGAGTTCAACGACCCGTGACAAGGTCAGAAAGAAAAGGTCATTTCTTTCTGACACATCATCCACTGTTCTTGTCATGGAAACAGTATCTGCAAGGGGGAAAGGTCAATTTAATTGACCTTCCTAATCTGCTGACCCCGCTTAAACCTTCCGAAAAGGCAGTGAAGTGTATTGTCGGCGAAAACATAGGAATTTGCAAATTAAATTTTATTTAATAATAAGCCTTTTCGCTCAACCGTGAACGATGACGTTGTCACCAGATAGCCTTAGAGGCCATTTTCGTACACAACCTCCTTAACAGTATAGCATAATGTAAAATTCGTATTGGTCAAATGAAGTAAAATATTCATATTTTTATTACACTCCTGGGAGCGTGTTAACGAACAATATCACAAAAGGATACAAATGTTTTGTTTACTCAATATATATATGCATTAACGAACTGGAACAACGAAGGCATAAAGATGAATGGGGACGAAGGCATAAAGATGAATGGGGAATATTTAAAATCGCCTTCGTTATGATGATTGTATTGTGTCGACCTATTCAGGGGTGCTTTCTGAACTCCAAAACACGTTGCAGGCACTCACTCACAACTGGACGCAGAAAAGTCAAACACGACACAAACTTACAAAATACTAAAAAGAACATGTTCAGGAAGTTTACAGAGAAAGCAAAAATGCAGCTTGATTACGAATGGGTTAGAAATCGTTGAAATTCACACTTCGACCAACGGTGAGAGAGAGAGAGAGATCAGGGTGGTCACAAAAATACGATTTTGAATTTTCCTGATAATTCCCTGATATTTCCCTGTTTGTCGCATAAATTTCCCTGATAATGTATTGCTAATAGTAAGTTACACTATTATTATAATATATTACTAAGTATAACAGGAACTTGTTATTAATTAGTTTACAAAGTTAAAATTTCTTTAATCAATAATCAAAAAATAATTCTTACGCAAAATCAAAACAGATCACACAAATAAATCTTTAGATTCCTATTTTTTAAGAATTCAGGTAACGCTTATAAATTCCAGAAGATTAAGAGGGCAAAAATAATTTTCGTCCTCTTAATCTTATGGAATTTATGTATAAGTGTTGTCTGAATTCTTAGAAATTAGAATTAAATTTAGATACCTATGTATGAACAAGATTTAAACTGGGCATTATTTTAATGTACGTACACATTTCTGTGATTTATCGTTCCATCATAATCCTTTTATCCAAAACATATGCTGCAACGTGCATTTCGATCAATTTAATACCAGTCTCTTTGCAATTTGGTTTAAATAGTAGTCCATGTACTACACCATTCTGCGAAATAACTGGCTTCAGTTAATTCCTCATACACGTTCGTAAGGGATTAGATATTGTCGTTCGTAGCTCAGTAGGCAGAGCCTCCGCCCGGCAAAGTGGAAGGTCGTGGATTCAGGTCCCACCGAGCGCAGAAATATATATTTTTTTTTTTCGAATGTTTCGCCATCTAATCATACCATAACATGAAAATGCATGAAGCTAAGCTGATAATTTGTTGCTGTTGCCAAAGCGTTGCTAATTTAGCTATTTTATAGCCAAATAATGCTATTTATAGCCAAATTATGCTCTGTACAGCTAAATCTGGCTATTTTTGCTATTTTCCCTAAAAATCTCCCTGGTAATTCCCTGATATTTCCCAATTTTTTCCCAATTTTTTCCCGGCTGTGACCACCCTGGAGATGTCAAAATAAGACAATATGACGAAGAGGTCCACAAATGTATTAAAATTTAACTAGAGTACATTGTTAGAAAATAATAATACCCTGAAGGGGGGAAATTGTCTTTGCACCTGCAGAGAAGCATGTTCAACCCCCTAGTGTGTGTGCTACCCAATCCTTTCTTACCAATCACATCTAACGAAAGCAGCAATAGGAAAAATTGCAAACAATCCAAAGAAGTATGGACAAGGACATGAGTGAAATAAATATAGGAGTTCAAGGAAGAAATAGCTGGGTGGAAGAGCAAACAAAGATAGTGAACATTCTTGTTTAAAAGAAAAAAAAGGGGGGGAGGGGAACCGGTTGCCAGACTTCTTGAGTTTCGGAGCACATTTTTTTCAGGGAAGAAATTCCGTGGTCCTTATGACAAAGGCATTTGTCATGTGCATGTTATTTGCATTTGTTATGTGCATTTGTGTGTGCATTTGTGTTATATGCATTTGTTATGTGCATTTTTAGCTGCTTTTACCCAACTACATTTTTCAAGTTGATAGTCGGTATTTCATCCGATAACAAAAACCTGAATTATTTCTCAAAAGCTGAAAACTTGATCTAAACTTAATTGTTTACGTGACGTCAGAATTCTTAAATTTCCTCCCGCATTATTAGTTGTGTATAATTATAACTGATATATAATTATACACAACTAATAATGCGGGAGGAAATTAGTTGTGTATAATTATATATCAGTTGTAGCGTCCAAATTTCGGTGGTCACTTGAATATTGTTTTATACTAATGGAGTTGAACTGTAGTTTTAATCGAGGTATTGTTATATTAAATCCCAAATGTGTGCTCCGAGTAAGCGCAGGTTCACTGGCGTATGTAGGCGGGGGTTGATGGGCGCCATAACCCCCTGCAATGCAATTTTGTATATATACATATGAATATATGGATTTGTATCTCTAACACCACCCATTATAAGCATGTACCCCTTTATGAACTCCCTGCGTGCACCTAGGCGTAAGTATGCATATAACCATGTTATCGAACTGAATGGGTGATAATAAATAAAAATACACGTTGCATATCGTATATAGCAGTAAACAATAATGAACGCTAACTCTTTTCATTGACAGTGGATTGGAAAATTTCCCCTGTGATGGATAAACATCTCGGAATGACAGAAACCCACGGACATAAGCAACAACAAAGACATAGGTGATTTCCAACTCTTGGTTTATGTAGTTGTTTCCAGATCACGTTTAGCGTCCTCCATCGATACTTTCGCAACTACAAAAGCAATTTCGGAAATGGGCAGAGGTTGCGGAAGGCACAAGGAATGTGGGTAGGAAAGCCCCACACACACACACACACATCTCTATCTTGAGATCATGTGAGACATTGTCGTTATGTTCAAATCATCCGATATAAAACGAGGAAAGCCATCACCGACCACTCTATAAAAGTGAAAGGATTATGTATTTCGACAATAGTATGGCTGCAAGACCCATCTGGCATGATCAGCTCCAGAGCATGAGAACCCTCACCTAACCAATAACGATTTATTGTCCCCAAGTCATCTCGAATAAAACAAATTATAGGACGTCTTCCTACGCAGAGAGACAACAATACTTTGAGTGACTGTCGAATTATATTCAAACAAGTCCAATTACTGTTTGCATATTTCCGAAACGCCTACCAATGGGCTCTTGTCAATCATGGAAAACCGAATTCTCATCATTTTTCAAGTCACATCACATAATTTACATCAACTAACTATATATACTACTACGGCAATTTCAGAACCATAAACTAAGTATGAATGTTTCAACACGGCGCTCACTAAGGGTTCCCACGCACATTGGAGAACAGAATTCCCTGACTTTTCCAGACAAAATCCCCTGACTAATCGCAAACAAAACTTTCAACTTCGGTTGCGGCGAAAACGGCTTCACGTTTGCGGGAAATCGAGCTATTCAAAACAGAAGTTGAGAAGGTTTTCTCCGACTTTTCCAGGTTTAACCACAAAATCCCATTTTCCCCCTGACTTTTGGGGATAATTTAAAATTCCCTGATTTTTCCACGTTTTCCAGATGAGTGGAAACCCTGCTAATCGTCCTCCGACGCCAGTTTTGTCCACAGCGTAGAAAGCATGCATGGATCCGAATTCAGAGCCCCAAACACTTGCAGTTTCCTCTTCCTCATAGCCATCATTCGGATTTTGATGACCACGACGACGATGAAGGGTTCCCTCGAAAAATGGAAGGTTATGACCCAGTGCTGCCTTTTCTGTTTTTACACCACAAACAAAAACATCTCCAACGTGACGTTTCTCCCTCCTTTTTCTCCTCTATATCAAATATACAATTAACCCCTTCCATTGCGATGAAATGTTCTATATACATACATGGATATATGAAATTGTATCTCTGTAAGCCCCTCTTGAACTTTCTGCGTACACCAATGAGTTCGGATCTGTCGGATAACAGTCGGTCAACCATCCTAGCGCCATAAAATACAAGCGCAAGCCCCTTCATTAGTTATTATATGAGAATCACAAGCTAATAGCGCCCGTGAAGTCCGCAGAAAGTGGGGATGGAGGACCAGCGAGACTCCCGAACTACGACGAACTCCAGCCCTTTTAAGATTGTATTTTGCGCTACAAAAACAGGAAAAGTCATACTGGACCGTTGTTTGGTGTATGAAATGTGAGAATTGGAAACATTGGCCAAACAAGCGGCGCTGTGTTTCCAGGAGAGGATAGGACAAAGTCAAGTGATTAAGGAAAGAGACAGAGACTCCTTTCGGAGCCCGAAGATCTTACTGGACCAAGATCTACAGTTTTCCAAAGCATTTTAACCTTTTAAAGTCCAGGAAACCAACTCCCGGACTGTAACAGACAGGCAGTAAACTTTTTTTCTTAAAGGAATTGAACTTAGATAAACAGCACGCTATGCAAACTCATTACCACTGCACTATGGTAAAGCCGTCACCCCGTCAAAGCCTGAACTCACAGAATAAGGTAGTCGGGGAAGAACAGCATTATGTCGAACACGTAAACTGTGCTCGGCTTTACCATGTATGGCATAGAATCCATAAAATCAAAATAATATTTTCACCTACTCTATTATTCCATAGGCCCAAAAACTGAAAACCTCGTTATTAACTTTACTCTCAAGGACTTAAAGAGCAGTAAAGCCTTCTTTTGCAAAAAAAGAAAAAATAGTAGTAGTTATAAAATTAGTCATGACGGAACCCACGTCATTGGTCCCACGGGAAGACGGAGAAACCCCCACACAAGAATCGGACTATAAATAAATAGCATTGACAGAGAGATGGGGGGTGACGCAGACTGGGTAGTGAAGTGCAGAAAAGACGCGGGAATTCCGCGGATTTTAGAGGAGGCTCTCGGGACGAGGAGAGGTGAAAATGGTAGACCCTGATGGATCACTCCATCGAAGCACTCCGATTTATAACACTCGAAAGGAGAGAAAATCTGTATCGTGACAGATAGCATCAGGGCAGATGGCTTCTGTTAAGGATACTAGAGAAGAATTATTAGGTGACAGCGTAGGAGACACACACACACACACACACACACACACACATTTATAGGTTCCCCTCCTCACAAAGAAAAAGTAAAGCTACGATCAATTTCACCAAAATAACACCCACGCCCATTAAAAAGTACTGAATAAGTATTAACTTGGCCAGTTCTCTTTACTTATAATATATTACTCATAATATCCTGCTATAATAATAATTATTATTATTATTGTTATAGCAGGATAATTATTTTGAATAGACCATGAATATTTGTAGTGATACAATCCAGTGTGCTGGGTGACATTCCTAGGTGCGCCCTAGGAAATCCCAGATAGGTACGTGTGGGATTATTATTAAATGATTTTTTAAATATATATATATAAAAGTTTTCCTCGCCCATTCTTGGCGGTAACAGGCTTTGGGACGGGCAGAGCGCCATGTTCCCAAGCCTCTTTTTACATCACTTCTTAATGTGCCATGTCTAGAAACTTCCTGACAATGTGACACGTGTTTAGGATTGTGGCTTTTTGTATTTCAATGTAGGTGTTTGGGTCAATGTTGAGTATCTCCAAATTCGTCGCAAGCGTTTTTGGTACTATCCCTGTTGCTGAGATGACTAACGGGATGATGAGGATCTTTTCCATACCCCATATATCTCGTACTTCATGTCTGAGATCTTGGTACTTGGTGATTTTCATTCACCAAGAATATATATATATATATATATTAAATGTGTATATATATATATATATAGTTAAATACAGGGTTATATGCAAGTTGACGCACCTGTGGGAAATACACTCACCTATAAAAATTAATATTAATATATGTAAAACTAATTTTTGCATCTTATTAGCATTTTGTGTATAGTGTACAGTACCGTATTTCCTATTAGCATTTTGTGTATAGTGTACAGTACCATATTTCCTATTAGCATTTTGTGTATAGTGTACAGTACCGTATTTCCCAATAAGCTACAGACTAGGGCGGCAAAATTTTGTGTATTGAGTCTGATTTAACAAAATCAATACCATATGATATAATCGAATGTTTTGCCGCGAAAAAAGCTAGACGTCATTCTTTCCTTTTAAATATCACTGTTCAATAGGCTTCTATTTTTTACTAAAATTAAAATTTATTTCAATAAAATTGAATTTGATTATTACATAACAAAAAGAAATAATACTTCAATATAAGTTAATACTTTACCTACAGGAAGCCTATTAATAGGCTATATACATAGATACAAGTAATACGTAAAGTGTTAATATTGTTTAATGTTTGCGTTTCAATTTATGAGTTTAACATACTTTTTGTCAATACAAAATTTTTTGGCATATATTGATATAATCTTTTTTATGTTCCTACCACTGATTGGGGGGGAGCGAACGGATAGGCAGTGGGGGGAAAGAGTAGCCTTGGAGCGGCAAAATAGTAATTCCGGCCACGATAGCGCGCCCACAATTTTTTGTAGGACTCAACTGTGTCACGATTTCAAGAAGTTTGAGAGCCACTGTCTTAACGTATTCGTTATCCATGCAATATGTATAAAAAAAACATTAAAAATGCAGTGGAAACTATTAATTTCTAGCTTTAAAAAAATCCTATATCCAGGAGGCCGCGACAAAAAAAATTTCAGTTTAAAGATGAATAAAAAAAAAAATCTAATTTTGAAATTAGCATATCCAATTAAAAGAGGATTTATGGACTGGCTTCTGACGGTTTATGCTGATTACGTCTGGCTAAAAATAGCTAAAACGGGGCAAAACTATCATAATGTCCGATCTTGACCAAACTTGGCTATTTCCAGCCTCAAATAGCCAAAGGATGAAATGGAAACAGCAACGGAGGGTTTAGAAAAAAAAAAAAATTGGGGGGACTCAAGCACACATTACAATATTCGCAAAATTGCAATTTATTTTAAATTATTGGGGGTCGGGTCCCACGGGCATACATAACTCTAGCCCATGACCAGACAACAGGTCTGTAGCCAGGATGAAGGGGCAACTGGGGCCACGCCCCTGCTGGCCCCGGCTTGGCTACAGGCCTGCTCTAATTCGCAGCTCTCTGCTTCCCAAGTAACTTGGGAGGTTTTCAACGTTAACAACAGCCATCATTATTGCATTTACTGGATACTTTTACCTTGCCCTATTTATTGCGTACAGATAGACACAAAAACCAAAAGCGGGTTCAATATCTATTAAAACCCGCTAAAAATAAAATTCGAAGGGCGATCCCACCTCTCACGACTAACAGAACTATCAAAATGTGCACAGAAGGGGGGGGGGTCATTGTCCCTGCACAACAGCATTTGGTTTATTCACGGAAGCAATCCGGCCAATATTTGCATACAGCAGTTGCTTTCAATTAGTTTTTATCGCGGACAACTTTGGATTTTTTTTTCGGTCAGCGGGCCAGAAGAATATTAAAACGAAATTATCAGTAGGGGGAAAAGGATAGTTCTGCCCCACTGGCGCGCCTGGCACACGGTGAGGCACGGACAGGTGGCAGGCAGGTCGCAGGGTGGTCCTCAGGGTTGCACGAATAATTGGCACGTTTTTCTTTTTTCCTAACTGTGAATAGTGATAAGTTTTAGGATTTTTTTTCTTTATATTTCTTTTCTTTCTTTCCTTCCTTTTTCAAAAAAATTTTTTCGACTTTTTTTTTAAAAACATTTCATAATTTTCTTTAAATTTTTATATTTTTCTTTTTCTGAACTTTAAACAATTTTTTTTTTATCTTTTAACGTTTTTATCTTTAAACTTTTTTTAACCTTTTGTACTCTTTTCCTTATCAAACAAATTGTTATTCACTTTTTACAAAACGTCTTATTTCTATTTTTGAGAAGAAGAATGATTTCCCGTTTTAAATTAAGTATTTCACAGAAGTTTAATCTTTAAATTCTTCTTTAAAGTTAGTGAAAAAGCTAGAGTTTATGCCTAAATTGTTTTAAATAATTGTAATTAGATAATTTCAATCCCCTAGTTTAAATTGTATGCAGTGTATTACATAGATGTTTATTCTTTAATTTCCCATAAAGTTTGTAAAAAAAACCCACACATTTATTGCAATTTTGTAATAAGTTGTTGTAATTAGTAGCTTAATGAGAAAATTTCAATCATATTCAAATCCGCATTTCAATTTATACCCCGTTTACTATCATCGATTTCAATTCTGGACGGTTCCGAACATGTCAGAGACATGTTTCTTCCCACCAGACAGTGCGACGCCGACGCGTCCCCTATACCACTCGGGTAGACCCCGTTTATGCTTCCAGTTCCCGAGCTGTGTCACAATTACCTAATTAGCTCTTTTCTAGCTAAAATATCACGTGACGGGATGGCTCTGCTTTCATTCTCATACCGAAAAAATTGCTATCTAGCTATTTTGCTCGTAGCTGTCTCCACATTTTTCGCTAACCATTAGCAACATTTTCTGTCGAAGGATTATTCCCGATATTTGTTATCCAAAAACGTTTTCCGTAAAGTTTTAGTGCTATTAAGACACGGAAGGAAAATGGTGATTATTGGTTTTTAAACATGTTTTACATAAAGGTTTATGCTTTACTTTTCGAAGTCCGTGAAGAGTATTCATCGATTTATTATATCTATCGATTTATTTATACTAGTCATCAATTTATTATATTTTGATAATTAAGTTTGTAATTAACATCCTAATTAAATAATTTCCGTCCTATTCAAATCGCTATTTTCAATCTCCATCACGGATGACTCATATAGCTTTGTTGAAAGTTGTTCCAGACAGGATTCTAACCTGACGCCAACACATTTGGCGGCACAGCCCTTCATTAATTACAAATTTTCACTTTTTTTTCTCTTTAAATTTAATATTTTTCTTATTAAATACGAAATGTCCTTTTATTTTTCATTATTTTTTTAACTTTTTTCTTTTTCTGAATTTTTTTAACACTTTTATCTAAATCTTACGGTTCTACGGCACTGGGAGACACGAGGTGACACCGTTTCTGGGCCAGGAGACACGGAAACGGTGAGACCCACAAGAATGGAAGGGATGAGTCACCGATCCTTTCTTAGCGATCCCAGCTGCCCTTGCGGTGAGTTTTGGAACATTTGTAAACTTTTGTGTTTCAAGGGATACTTCTTTTGATCGCTGTATATATGTATCTGATGGTCAGGTATCCCCTTGCTTAGCGATCCTAGCTCCCATGGCGGTGAATTTTGGAACTTT